>JAWNLW010000587.1:1182500-1345000 GCA_035042075.1 Drosophila macrospina | reverse complement strand
TAGTTAGCCTAAAACAACAAATTTGCATAATATTTGTTTCCTTTTCGCTTTGTTTTATTTTGTTGCTGTTGTTGTTGTGGCAATTGTGGTTTTTGCGGTTTGTTGTTTGTTTTGCTATTCAAATTGGAGCCGCAACGTGAACGTGAACGTGAACGGAAACTGGAACTGCAACTGGAACTGGAATGACTCAACATATGCAAAATACTGCATTAAATACCAAAAAATACCTTAAGTGTCTGTTGATCCTTTAGAAGCCTCAGCAAAAGCCGTTTAGTTATCGATAACGACATGTTAATGAACCCCTGCGATAACAACGATAAAAGTCGACAACAATTGTATGCAAAGCAACTCATTAATTCGAACATAAATCAATATACCGTTTTGTATCTGCCCTATCAATTTGATAGAACAAAAATGAAAAAAAAAACTAATTTAAATTTTTAATTGTAGCAAAATTGATGATTTACTCTAATTGATGCTTTCGATTTAATTTAACTGGAAGCAGCATTTAATATGCAAGTTAAGTTCCATAAAAAATGTGCAATAATATCACTTAAAGTTTAATTAATTTTGATGACTACGAAATATCAATATTCTTGACAGTAAGCATTAAATGCAATTATAATCATTTCATTTACTTTAATTATGATTATAATAATAATAATAATAATAATGATATTAAACTAAACTAAACGTTGCGATTAAATAATTTTGAATACAATTTGCAAACAGAATTGTATATTATTTAATTGAATTTCTTAAATAGAATTAAACAAACATGTTGAATGTATATTTTTGTCCAGTGTAATTGACTTGAATTGGAGTTCCTCTTGCAATTAATCGAATAATTGTTTATTCTATTTTAATATCTCATTTATTACAGCTTTATTTAAAGTATAAATTGTTAAATTTTGAAACAAAAAACTAATTTAGTGTATTTTGTTGTTCAGGGTAATTGACTTGTATTGGAGTTCCTCTTGCAATCAATTGGATAATTGTTTATTATATTTTAACATTGCATTTATTAGCTTATTTAGTGTATAAATTGTTACATTTTGAAACAAACCCAAATTTAGTGTATTTTGTTGTCCAGTGTAATCGCCAGGGATTAGAGTTCATGGTGCAATTGATAGAATAATTGTATTGAATGCAATTGCGTAAACCAATTGCCTTGGGGACAAGCCCAAAGGCTCTTGAGTTGAGTCTCGGCCGAGTTTGGGATTCGGATCCGGGGCCTAATGAGACGTGATTGCCCAGAATGAGCATCAATAAAAAGCAATCAACTGGGCCAACTGGGGTACAGAAAGGCTCGCGCAATCTCACAACATTCACCACAGCAGACAGTGCAAAAATTACAACAACAACAACAACAACAGAAACAATAACAACAACATTATTTTTAATTTTTTATGATCAAGCTAAACGAGCCACCAACGGCCTTGCGCAAAAAACAAAAAAAAAAAAAAAACAATAATGATAATAATAAACAGAAAAAAATCTTATTGTTGGCTCATAAAAAGCGTCGCTTAACAAAAAAAAAACAACAAAAAACGCAACAACAAACTTAAAAAACGCGACAGGCGAATTGGCAACGAGTCGAAACAAAAGATTGTGGGCAAGGTGCGACATTCTTTTGGGTGTGGCTGATGGTAGGCTGAAGTTAGCAGCTGCTTGTTAGCGGTTGCCAGTTGCTAGTTGCCAAAAGAGGGGCCCACTGGCCGAGCCGCGGGGTAGATTCACAAATATTGCGCATACGCCGCGTGCAACGATGCAGCAAACTCTCGAAATGCTAAACAAATTGAAAGACAAACAAGCGAGGCCTTCACTCAGTTTATCAATTGGTCAACTGGTCAACTGGTCAACAGATCAACTGCTCAAACTGCTCAATTCTGTGGCTCAAGTCTTGCATTTCTATATATACAAGCGAAAGGATCTTTAATACCTAGTTTATAAGTTCTTTAGCAATTGTCGTTGTCGTTCTCGTTATTTAATTTCTTCATTAAGATATCATTAAGTCACTGTTCACCTTTCTCAGTTCCACTCCCTCAACAAATTATATTGTAAAAGACTTTTTATACCCATTAAATGTGCAATTCGGCTATATTAACCCAACGACATAAGCACATTCCCCGTTTCAGAAAAAGATAACTTCAACGTCTCTACCTCAAGCTGCGGCTTATAATTCCCACGATTCATTGTAATTTTCATATATTTTTCAGTCGATTGTTATGTTAAGAGACGAGGAAGTGTTTGAAGAACTTTAAGCAATATTTAAATAATCCGATTCATTGATAAGCAAGGTTAATTATACCCTATATTATATTGAATAACTTGAACATTTCTCACTCGAGTGCTTTTGAAATTTCTTGCATTTGACGTTTGAAGCGAATTGTTGACTAGGCTTGTAATATTAAGGAAAATATACAGAAGATTTTAGGTGATGTGTCTAAGCGGTGAGGAAATGGGTTCAAAACATTAGAAAGTATCGAAATAGTCAGATTTATCGATAAACAAGACATAGTAGAGCTTTAAATTAATGCAGTTTAATCGATATTTTTAAATTAAGGAAAATATACAGAAGATTTTAGATTGTGAGACGAAGAGGCGAGGAAATGTGTTGAAAACATTCAAAAGTATAGAATTTTTCAGATTTATCGATAAACAAGATAAGGTATAGATTTAGATTAATGCAGTTTAATCGATATTTTTAAATTAAGGCAAATATACAGAAGATTTTAGATTCTAAAACCAAGAGGCGAGGAAATGTTTTAAAAACCTTCAAAAGTATAGAATTTTTTAGATTTATCGATAAACAATATATGGTATAGCTTTAAATTAATGCAGTTTAATCGATATTTTTTAAAATGTTTGAAAAATTAAGGAAAGTATACAGAAAACTTTAATCACATCATAAGAGACAAGGAAATGAGCTTAAAATATTGAAAAGTATAGAAATAATGAGAATTATCGATCATTTAGACTGAGTATAGCTTTGTTATATTGTTGTCAATGGTTGTGCAATTCTCAGCATTGAAAGAAGAAATATTTGTATGCCAAAAAGAAACATTCTGCTGAAGATTGTAAGCATCGTAATATAACGAGTTGAAGGCTCTTGAAGAATTAATAATGAATTAGATTGTTCAGACACAACAAGTCGAATTACAAGTACATATTGTAATTGTTCATTAAAAAAGTATTAACTCAACCGCTTTTGACTGTACCTGTTCCTTTTGTTGTTTTCAACATTCTTTGATCATTTTTTTTTTTTGGAGACACAAAAAGATTTGACAATAGAGGAAAAGAATAAGAAGTGAAAAGCAAGGCCATGAATAAATAGAATAAAAAATAGAATAATTCAGATAATTAGTTTGTTATTCAGTTTGTCAGTTACAAAGGCAACAATGCAACGTTATGCTACACTAACGATCAGTGTTGTAAAGCCCAAATCGAGATGTTGTGGTAGCCTTAAGAGATTTGCAATGGAACTTGAAATTAAGTTGAGCCGGCAATACAAGATTGTGAAATGATTAAGTTAATTAATTGCAAGATCAATAATGCCGCTGTCGTTGTCATTGTTGTTGTTGTTGTTGTTGTTGTTGTTGTTGTTGTTGTTGTTGTTGTTGTTGCTGTTGTTGTTGCTGTTGCTTTCTGAGTGCAATAAAAGCCAAATAAGAGTAGGCAAACAATTAACTCGAATCATTGCGGCTTCTGGCAGAATGTGATGGGCACGAGTTTGAGTAGTAATCGCTACTCGCTACTGGGTACTCGGTACTCGGTACTCGCGACCCTCTCGCTCTCTCGGCTAGAGCCAGCCACACGCCACAACAACAACAACGACAACAACAACAGCAACAACAACTGAAGCAGCAGCAACAAATTGACGCAGCTCTTTCTAAGCACACAATTCAACGGCAAATATTATTATTATTATTATTAACGCTTTTTGTGTTCATTATTTACATATTTATTTATTTGCGCAACAACTTGAGTCGTTCTCCCGTCGTTTTGGGCCACAGTTTTCCCTAAGTTCGCCCAGACAATGGCGGGAAAATTAGCACAGCTGCTTGAAACGGCGACGTTGTAGTCTTATTAAATGTGTATTAAACGGTAAGTACATGAAAAATATAAACACAAATATTTTTGCAACAAATTAAACATAAGACGAGGAGGCCACACGCGCCTCCCTCCCATTTCCCCCCTGCGCCTTGCCCCTTACCGCTCGCATTCGTCTGCCCTTTCCTCAGGCCTGCAATGTGAAAAGTGTTTTTTTCTATATTCTGTATACCCAGCATCTATACAGTGTGCATTGGGTATATTGTGCGCCGTTGTTGTTGCAATGCTTCTAGGAGATTCATTTGTTATTTGAATTTAAGTAACAATTTAACTTATTTGGCATTTATGGACAACTTTAAGCTGTAAAGATACTCTGTAAATTGTTAATTGACATACCGGGTATATTGAGCGTATTGACAACTTTAAGCTGTGAAGATACTCTGCAAATTGTTGATTGACATACCGGGTATATTGAGCGTATTGACAACTTTAAGCTGTAAAGATACTCTGTAAATTGTTGATTGAAGCACCGGGTATATTGAGTGTAATGACAACTTTAAACTGTAAATTGTCGATTGAAGCAACGGCTATATTGAGGGTATTGACAACTTTAAGCTATAAAGATACTCTGTAAATTGTTGATATTTTCAACTTTGAGCTGTAAAGATACTCTGTAAATTGTTGATTGAAGCACCGGGTATATTGAGTGAGCTTATTAATTATTTACTTTATATTTATTAAAACTCCATTGACAACTCCATTCCTTGTTTTCTCTACTTATACCCAGTATTTTTTGTAGTAGCAGCGGGTATATTGTTTGCAATATATATATATATTATGTTATTACATTAGCTCAGCTTCCATGAGAATTATTAGTTATGCGCGTCATTAATAATATTTATAATTAATATTTACTTAATATTACATTTTATAGATATTTTTCTACATTTTTGCACATTTATATTTAATTTATTATTGTTTCAAATATAGGGTATACAATCGTAAGCACAAATTGTTTGTTAAATGACATTTTAAATGTGATTTTTGATAGGCTCAAGGATGAGTGAAGTTAACTGTGTACTTTCTGCACGTATACCCTACATTTGCATGTGTACAACGGGCATATTGTTTTCAATGATATTTTACATTTATTAACTACTTAATTTTTACTATATTAATATAATTTATTTAATTATTAATAGTAATATTAATAATATAATTATTAAAAGTAATTGAGAGCGAAGAAACTCAAGACCTTTTTAAAGTGGTCTTTTGAGGCCTTTGCTTTGATCTAGACTAAATATAAGAGTGTTAAATGTATAAGACTATAAAATATATATTAATTAACAAAGTATATATTCCTTTAAAACATTCAAAAGTTCTTAAGGTAAGCAATATTCTTTCACTTCAAACATGTTTCACATTTTCTCTGCAATAAATCAAACAATATTATGAGCAGCTAATAGTCAAATATATAGTTTTAATAGACAAGAACGTGTAACTTTAAACCAGCGAGCATAAAATGATATAAATTTCAATTGATTGAAATTATTTCGAAGGTTACCTGGATTAGTAGATGCTGTTCCATTATATTTCATAGCGTAGCTGTTAAGTGTTAGCTAATTAAACAGACAATATTTACTTAACAGGGTATCTAATTGAACAGCTTTCGTTATAATACGTATTTTTTTTTTATTTTTTTTTTATTATTTTCTTATTATTATTATTTTTTGCGAGTCTTGTGTGTGTGTGTGTGTGTGTGTTTTTTATTTTATTGCTCGAAAAGTTTCCACTTAATGTAAATTGCAATTAACAACATTTTGCAATAGGAAATGTTTGAGAGGTTGCAGCTGCTGTGAAAAGCGCGTCTGTCTAATTGATAAATTCTATATTTGATTGCGAGCATTGAATGCCAAGCCAGAAAGAGAGATACACACAGAGAGAACGAGACAGCGAAGCAGGTAAAAATTTCGCCAGACTTTAGATACAGATACATTTAACAGATACAGATACAGATACAGATACAAATAAAGAGCTAGACTTTGCATAGCCTTCGTCAGCGTCGTTATCGTTGTGGATTTGCCCCTCAATTTATTATTATTATTATATACGTGTATAGTATATTTGTTTTTATCTATAAATTTTGGCCAATGTTTGCATGTTTCAATTAATATCACTTTGTGTTCGTGCTCTATTAGGGGGCATTAGCGTTCGCACGCTAAGTGCTCAAAATGCGAACTCCCTGGCCACATCCATTGATATGGATTCATAAATCCATCCATCTACCCATCTATCCGCCTGTCTGTGCAAAGCTCCATTCAGATCCATGCCATTAGTAATGGGAAGCGGAATTGTTTAATTATCGTTAATCAATGAAAACTCGCATCTAGCGTGAATCGTCGTCTCGTCTCAACTGAAACTCAGACTTTGCATCAATTGCAAAAACCTTTGGGATCCAACAATTTTGACATCGAAATCGAACGACAAGTCACTTGTGTCATTGTTCAGAGAGGCTTGTCCCAATGTCGAAACGAGTTTCAATAGATTGATCACATATCATATCAACTCATTTATCTGAGATCTCTCAACGAAACACAGCCTATTGTAAGCGTTGACAATCCATCAAAATGACACACAACATCCAAATAAAAGTTGCTCGCTTTATAAACAGTTTGACGATCGCTTTAAGATCACTTTGCGATCGCTTTGATCTCGTTATTCGAAGTTATCATCTGCGGAATATGCGAGTTTAATTATTATCGTCGTCTGTCTGCTCGCGTCTGAGATGGTGATATACCTTTACTCATCCACATGCACATGTATCTATCTCTCTCTCTCACTCTCTCTCTCACTCTCTCTCTCTGTCTCCGTACTACTCTAGGCAAACATGATCCAAGGCCATTGGCAAACAATGCGAATGTTATAGCTCACCTGCGTCATATTGATATAATGACGACAATATTAATCGTTCTAAATGACAACTCTGCTTTGCTCTTTGCACTATTCGAGAAGTGTAACGTTTCTAGACCCTGTACTTGAGAAATGCAAAGGGTCTACTAAGGTGGGCTATAGGGAAAGATCAATAAACGATTCAATGGAAGCATGTGCGTCTCTTTGCAGACACAGATATCCAAGACTATAGCGGATAAATAAACTAAACTATAATATAAACAATTAAAGCAAATCCTTCAAAAGTCATCTAGTATCCTGAATCGATTATGATTGATTATGAAAAATGAGACTAATGTTCAAGAAACATATTCACCCAGCAATAAACTAAAGAAAGTAAATTTAACTATCATTTTTAATAATAACTAGCATAAATTTTTTCTATAGAAAAGGTACAGGGTCTATTGTAGTCGTGCTTGCTTAACTGTAGCACTTCCTGCTAGTTTGATTTGAGTTTGTACTCAAGAAATTATTAAATATTCATATTTTTTGAGCTGTGGTCACCAAAAGTTTCCAATTGATAGCGCAACTTTTCGCTTTACGTTAAATATATTAAGTAGACTCAGTAATTTTGTATTTGTTATTGTTAATAACAGAAGCCATCAGTCTACTACAATCAATTCGCGATAACATATACATAAATAAAATAAGTGCAACAATTTATACAAACAAAAATCGCAAGTTTATTTAAATATTTACAGAGCCTTAAAAATGCATAAACAAAAACGTTCTACATTAAATGCATTCTGTAGATATTATGATTTATACAAAGTAGAACCTTGCACCCACTTTTACCAACATATACCTCATATAACAATATATTTATTTAAAAATAATATTCAGGAAAAGTTTACAACTTTGCAGAGAAATAAACAAATTACAAAATATATTATTTATTTTGTATAAATTTATTTGAAAAGTTGTTGAAACGAAAGTAAAACACTTAATGTAAGAACTTTAATTTAAACTTAAATTATTATTATAATTATTATTATTAATTTAATATTGTTAAAGTGCTTTACTTTGCTAGAAATATTCAACAAATAATAAAAGTTTTGAATTTATATTTTTATATTAGATTATAAGGAGTAAATAAATGTTGAAACTTATTTCATTTGCAATACGAAAAGTAAAATTCATTTTCTATCGCTCGTTATGGTTTATCGTTATCGCTGTCGTTAAGTGATTGCCCTGCTTATGAATGGATGTATATGTAGTATATGTAAATATAACGGTTGCCGCACCCAAAAAAAAAAAACAATAAAATATACGCCATAGAAATCGTTTTTTAACCTTGCTATTATTATAATTGTAATTATTGCATTAGGGCTTCTGCTTCCTTTTCTATTGCTGCTGCTTTTGCTGCTGCTTCTGCTGCTGCTTCTGCTGCTGATGCTGCTTCTGCTTCTGCTGATGCTTCTGCTGCTGCTTCTGCTTCTCCTTCAACTTCTGTTTCTGCTTTGGCTTCTGCTTCTAATTTTGATTAAACAGTTATACATTTTTTGTTCATTGTTCATTCGCCTTTATTGTTGGCTGTCGATCATTTAACGATCCGTTTCGAATGTCGCTATTATCGATCTGCGCTGTGTGATCAGTGATCGCTATTCGCTTTTCATTTGTCTGTTTATTTATTTATTGCTTTAATGTTTATGTTGATGTTGATGTTGATGTTGATATTGATGTCCCATTGTTGTTGCTTTGCGCGCATGCAAAGTGTTCTGTAAATTTTCCTTGAAATTTTGCATAAAGCTATAAAAAATATTTTCATAAAAAAAAAAAATGTAAAAATAATAATTATAATAAAAGCATAAACATAATAATAAATATGAAATGATGGCAGCAGCAACAACCGTTGGTTTTCCGTTGTTTTACGTGCCCCGCCCCACTCAGCATAGCACTGACCGCGGCCCCCCTCGCTGCCCGCTGTCCATGTACCTTCCCCACTGTTCGTGGCAGCCTTTTGCTCACTTGAAAGCAAATAAAAGTTCAATGTTTGAATAAATTAAATTAACAAACACTTTGGTGGGGGGAGAGTTAAACAGAGTGAGACAGAGAGTGAGAAAGAGCGAGAGGGAGGGAGATAATAATAATAATATGGGTGGAGGTAGTCGTCGTCGCTTGAGGTGCCCACAACACTAACAACAACAGCAACAACAACAGCAACAGCAACAAATGACAGCAACATGAACAAAATGACCATTTTCAATAACGCTCACGTAGCATCCGAGTCAATAAATTACAACAAAAGCAAACAGAAAAGTTAACTAAAAAGCAACGCGCGAATCCCAGCACGTACAACAACAACAACAGCAACAACAACAACAACAACTGCACTAACAACAATAATATTATTAACGGGAGCAACAATGAGCACAATGCCTGCCCAAAAAAACTTGCACAAGGCAATTAACTAGTCGCATTCGAGCATTCGAACATTCCAACTGCCAGAGGACAGCTGAGGGCCAGTCCGAGACGCAGTCGCAATCCCGCCAAGCCAGAGACCAATGTCCGTAACCACAACTAACCCAGACCTCGACCCAGACCCAGTTTGTTTTTGTTTTTGTTTTCCTTTACTTTTGTGCAGCCTGCAGCCTGCATTCGAAATGTGTGTGAAGGCCAAGGACACCAGTGGCAGTTGGACAAGTTAACAGGTTAACAATCTTGACAGCTGGGAATGGACGTGGCGTCGTTCACTTCATTTCCAGGAAAACTTTACTAACTCATGTAAATGCGTAGCTTCTTCTAGTTGAATTGTTCAATATGATAAATATCAGAGAGAAAGAAGAACGACATCTTTGAGAGCTGTTAAACACTTGCAAGCTGAAATAAACACTTGGCAAGCAACGAGCGCTAGATGGCGCCATGTTGCTGTTGCACCTGTCGTGCGCTGTGGCAAATGGTTTGTAGTATATGTTTATGTCTATGTATTTAACACTCACGATCAAGTTAAAATGAGCAGAATATGAAAAACAACATAGTAATGTGTATTTAAAAATTAATTTAATTTTATTAAAAATAAATTTAAAAATAGCAAATATACTGCATTGTTGCAGAGCAGTGTACAAACTGCGATTGACTGAATTAGCTTCGTGCAACACACACACAATTAGAGATGGTTATAATTTGATCCCGATCGAGCTGAAAATATGCAAATGACTGGATTGGAAATACCCAAGATTGTATCGTGACTGAGTATGCTTGTGTAAAGGGTATTATACCTCTATAAAGCAATTAAAAAGCGCTCAATAAAAACAATTTGAGCTCAATTAAGCGATATGCTTAATTAAGACAAATGAAACGTGCTTTATTTGTACAAGTATGTTAAATACAAATATAATTCAATAATATTCAAGACAAATTTGATTTGTATTACAGTTGCATGTGTTACACCTGCTAGTGGGCTCAGAATCGATTGCTAATTATCGCATAGCTTCATGTTCATTAACAAATTCATGCTAGATTTAGCAAATCAACGAACTTAATGACATGCCAGCCGCAATGAACAATAATTATTGATTAAGCAAGCACAATGCCGACAAACAAATAATTGTTTCTTATAACAATTGTGGATAATTACGAAAGAGATTCTCTTTCCCGTGCAAGGGTCATCGCGTTACGACACCCCGATACACCGATACACAGATACACAGATACTCCGATAACCACATACCAGATATCGTACCTTAGCGTATCAATCAACAGTCAGGCAGAAAGAGAAGGGACAGCATGTGAGGAAGAGAGAACGTGCGCTTAATAATAATTTAAACATGCATTGCATTTCCACTTCACATATCGAAAATAACGGCACTTTCACATACCCTGTACATACATACTATCGATATTACATTGGTATTGCTAATTTCGATAAACGCTTAATACGCTTCATGCGAACTCTTTAAATATAATTACTTCATTCGCTAGAAGGAAATGAAACACAAAATATCTATTACGTATAGAACTTGAAGTACTTGTAGTATATTATATATATATATTATCTTGATTAGCATTAACATTCGATGTGGTTCGATTCAATGTCCATCATTCGGAGCGAATTGAAAATTGAAATTACCTCTTCAAGGGTGGAAAAGCAATGAAATATTCAATTGGGTAAACCCCAATTAGGTGCATACGTATCATTATTTTTGCTATCTCTAATTAATCAAGTGAGTAGTATATGAAATAATGGAAAATATCAAATGTGTAAACATTTGCCAACTAATTAGTTCGCTTCTGCGTATTGTTGTACCAACAACAACAACAACAATGCAAACACCAACAACAACAATTGATTTAAGTCAAGTCCATTTCCCAAAGTCAATTTCAGGCAATCCACTTCAATTACGTGCTTAAACTATTTGCGAATTATAAGCGCTAAGCGTGATGCCATTGCATTGGGTGTTGAGCAATTTGTTGTTTCCGATAAATTTCATGTTCGATATCAGTACGTTATTATTATTAAATCGATAAGCCCGGTACGATTTGCAGGATTATCGAAATAATATGTAGAATTGCAGAATATGTTAGTAATAATAATTTTATAAATAATTTATGAAAATCGTTAGTAACTAAACTATCGATAGTAACAGCAGATAACATAGAGTTGCAGAACATTTGAATAATAATTAATTAATAAATAATTTATGAAAATCGTTAATAGTTTATATTATCGATAGTATCATCCGTGTAGTTACTATCGATAACATGGTATTGGTAGAATTGTTGAATACGTTAAATATAATAAATAAATAATTAATATACGAAAATTGTCAATATTTCAAAATATCGATAGTATTAGCCGTGTGGGATCGATAACATCTTGTTGGTAGCATTGTAGAACATGTTAAATATAATATATAAATAATTATTATACGAAAATGGTTAATAATTCAAATTCTCGATAGTATTGGCCATGTGACTACAATCGATAACACCTTGTTTTTTGTTTGTCTCATAAGAATCTGCGCCTTTGATATTTAGCCCATTGTTTTTGTTTGAATATGTGTGTGTGTGTGTGTGTGTGTGAGTATGTAAATACATTGTAATCTAACCAACTATCAATTCCAATGAAAGATCTGTGATTTATTAAGTAAGGGAAGCCAAACGTGATCTTGTTATAGTAGATAGATAGATAGATAGTTGTAGATAGTTGCTGCTGACAATCATTGAATTTCAATTCCAATTCCAAGGCATTTTCTAATACTTACATATATTGTAACACTACAAGATCTAACCGGATTCATTAGCCAGGTTATGTCTCATGAAGAGCTGACATGTCACTCTCTGTTCTCGTTGGTGTAGTTTTTGTTGTTGTTTGTTGTTGTTGTTGTCACATGTGTCCAGTTGCGATTAGATCGTGTGGAGAACCGAGAGAGAGCAAAGTCTAAATGAGTGAAGGGTGAGCTAAGAATCAGTTAGATATATATGTATATACATATGAATTCCAATTGCCAATTAACACTATGGTCAATTAGGCGCCTAGTAATTACCAACACTGTTAACTGTAGCTGAAACAAGACAATCACCTGGCTGCCAGCTGACTTACACACACATATGTAATAAATGTAATACTTAGTTACATATACATAAATATCTAGAAGGGAGCTGCGAATGGAAATGCCATAGAAATGGAAAGCGTTTGTCTTGAGGTGCGGCTGCTGTGACAATTGGAATGCTTGGAATAGTTGGACAATAGGTAACAGGTTCATTGCAGAAACTGCAAACGGCAAAGCTCAAGGCCAGCGAGCGACAGCAGCAGCAGCAGCAGCGGCAGCAGCAGCAGCAGCAGCAGCAGCGGCAGCAGCTGAACTGCAGTGAACTGCATTGAACTGGAATGAACTGGAATGAAGTGAACTAAGTTGCAGCAGCCACACTCAGCTGAGCGGAAAGGAACTCAGCTGAACTGAACTGAGCGGAACTGCACTGAACGAAACGAATCTGAACGAAACGAAACTGAACGGAACGAAACTCAAGTAAACTGAACCAAGTTCAAACAGATCTGCAAGGAACTGAACTGAACTGAACTGAACTGAACTGAACTCAACTTAACTGCTGCTGCTGCTGCTGTTCTAATTGGAATCCACTTACAGGTGTCGCTGGCATTTGGCAATGTTAAATGAGCGCTTGTCTAGTTTATGGCTAAAATATTTGACAATCAGGAACTCGAGTGAAGCAACTGAAGCGGCTGAAGCTGCTGCTGGCGCTGCTGCTGCTGCTGGCGCTGCCTGCCTGCCTGGAGTCAAGAAACTGAAAACCCTGAGATCCGGCCAAGCAATCAAGCCATATCCAAGCAGCCAGCCGGTTCTACAAATTCTGCGCAATAATTTCGTATAGATTTCTTGCGAAATGACGAACGAGCGAATTTTTGAATTTCAATTCGAAGACACATCTGCCTGGCGCAACAGAACTGCGGCTAACAGCAAATCGGTCAACGGGCAATGGCCAACGGACCCGGCTTGCTTGCACGTTTTGTTTTACCAAAAAAAAAAAAAAAAAACAATCAAAAAGAATATAAAAAAAAAAAAATAAGAAAAAATACAGCGAGCAAAAATATACATAAATAAATAAAGCTTCCGCAATGGCAACGCAATGAAATCTTGGCTCGAATCTTACAGTGTCTCTTTGTCTTTTGTCTCTGTAGCGTCTGCTTTTGGCCAACCTCTCAGTTGTTATCGTTCAGATGTTCGTATGATTAGGCCAGGTTGGTTCATTTCGTCAAAAAAACAAAAAAAAAATACAAAAAAAGAATCATTTTTGAACTTCAGCGCAGAGTTCGAAGAACTCGACATAAAAACATAAACAATCAGCAGCAACTACAGCAACAACAACAACAAAGGCAGCGACAAGACATAAAACAAGAAAATGGCAAACAAAATGGCGAAAACTACTCGAATTTTGACTATTTAACTGCCATTAGAAGCGGTTCACGGGCCAAGCTTGGAGCTCGTGTTGGCCAAGTCTGCCGACTGCACAGTGCCAAGTGAACAGCAGCAACAACAACAGCAACAACAACAGCAGCAGCAACACTCGATCACTGGTATTTTTAGTATGTGGCGTTGATTTACAAGGTGAACCGGTACAGAGGCAATACCAGTTCCAGTACCAGACCAGAGACCGACATCGACATCGACATCGACATCGAGATCGACAACGAGCCAGAGCCCAGGCCCAGGCCATCACGCAACAACAACAACACTAACTAAGCAACAACAACAACAACAGCAACAGCAACAACAACAACAAGTTGGGCTTTCTGCGCTTTTGGCAATACCTGGGCATGGGCATGGTCTACAGTTGGGTTCCGCTCCATTTGACTCGATCGATCGATCGCATTAATTAATAAACTATTTGCAAATACGTCAGCATCTGAAGAAGCAGTTAATCATTGATCGAGCTGGCTTATCAATCGTGTTCCTTGGGGAGCCACTTGAGAAAACTTTCCCAAAATCTGAGATAATTGTTAACTGGCAATAACAAAATAATTCCTACAGATCAGATAGAACAAAACATCTATTAGCAGCGCATACACTTCACTACTTCTTCATTTAGTCGGGTATACAACTTGTTGATCTCCTCTCATACAATTTACATTCTCAACTTATTCAACTTTATCGGAAATCCTTAAACTTTTCTGCGACTTTTGCTTTTCTTCATTCAAACATCTGTCAAAAGTCAAACTCGTTTCACTTTAAAGTGGAACTATTTTTGTTAAGTAAACTGGATAATGTTTTAACCAGTTTTGAAGTCCGTACCACTAGCCCACATATCAAAATTTCCTTATCATGTATTTCAAATGTCATAATCAACAGTTGAGCAGCTTAAACGAGATTATTATAGAACTATTAAGATTCTCAAAACGCAATTAATTGCACAAAAGCAGGAATTACAACTTCTCACAATTCATTGTGCCAACAATTTCTCAAAAATGTTTTCAAAATATTTTTGAAATATTTTTCAATTATTATTGAAATATTTTCAAACTATTTTTCAACTAGAAATAAGTAATTAAACACAGATCAGCTCAAATTTCAATTTACTTAAAATAGAAATATAAAAGCATTCAACATAAATCACAATTGATAGATTGGAAATAATCAGAATTGAGAGCCAACTTTAGACATTTGATCGATTTATGCAATTTAGATTAATCATTTATTGATTTACAGTGTAGTTAGTGCTTCGTGGTGATCGATTTCGACTTGATTTTTTCTCACTTTATTTTTTTTTCGGTTAATGACGTCTGTTTGTTGTTGTTACACTGGCTGTGTGTGATGCAAACTCGTGACCGCAGAAATGATAATAAATACTTGCGTGAAATGAATAAAAAACAAAACAAAAAACAAAAAACAAAAACAAAAACAAATGAAAAATGCAACTCGAAACGTTTATCAAATGGTAATTAAAAAATTTTCCTATGTGCCGCACGGTCATCATGATAAGAGATAAATTGATAAAGAGTGTGTAGGCATGTGAGAGAAAGAGAGGGAGGGGGGAGTGCAAAGATAGTTGGATAGTTAATAGATAGATAGATGAATAGATAGATAAGCAGATAAGTAGATAGAAAGATAAACAGATAAAAGTTCAGACATGAACTGATAGAGATGTGTAGATACACGTATAAATAGATGAAAGGACAAATAGATAGATAAATAGATATATAGATAGATAGATAGATAGACAGATAAATAGATAGATAAATAGATAGATAGATAGATAGATAGATGGATAGACAGATAGATAGATAGATAGATAGATAGATAGATAGATAGATAGATAGATAAATAGATAGATAGATAGATGGATAGACAGATAGATAGATAGATAGATAGATAGATAGATAGATAGATAGATAGATAGATAGATAGATAGATAGATAGATAGATAGATGGATAGACAGATAGATAGATAGACAGATAGATAGATAGATAGATAGATAGATAGATACATATATAGAAAGATAAATGAAAAGATATAGAAAGATAAATGAAAACAGGCAAATAAATGAACAGATAGTGAAATATGTATATATACTTCTGAATAGATAGAAAGATAGATAAATAGATAAATATATAGATAGAAAAATAAACAGATAGATAAATATGTATTTAAACGAATAGAGTGATAGATAGGTAAATAAATACATGGAAAGGTAGATGAGAATGACAACATATATAAAGATAAATAGATAGATAGATAATTATATAGATATATAAGTAGATAAATGAATAAATTGATCCATTTATCTATAATCTAGATAAGTGGCTAGATGAAAAGATAGACAGATAGATATAAAGGCGGACTGCTAGATAGATAAACAAATATATGGATAAATGACTGATGAATATATATCTATTTATATTTATAAATATATTGATGGATGGCTGATAGATAGATAAATATGCAGATAAATACATAAGTAAATAAATAAAAGAATATATATAAGTAGGTCAGAATGATAGTAAAATAGATTGGTATATTCACTGATAGCATATAGATAGATAGTTTAAATAAGGAATTCAGATTTAACGAGCTAGATAACTGTGAGATAAATGTTAGATAAATCGGCTGCTCAATAGGGAAACTCAAACGGATTTCACCTGCGAAAGCGGCACAAGCGGTGCAAAGCTAAAGGTGAATCAATTAAATTAAAAGGTGTTAAAGTCAATTTGCAGCTGCAATCTACATCAGCATCATCATCATCGTCATCATTAACAACATGATGATGAGCACGATCATTATTAGCAGGTAGCAGATGGGAGGCGTAAAAAGCAAACGGACCGCAAACAATAACAACAAGAACATCAAGCAACAGCAACAAAATAAATATATAAAAAATAACCCTAAAAAATGTCACATTTGCTCAATTGATTAGCGAAACGTTTACCCGTACAGTGTGCCATAAAAGTTTGTGTACACAGCAGCAAATTGATTTTACGACGTGGAATGATGTGAACCACTAATGTGAACCGCCTCCAACACTCGATTGTCGGCTCTTTCAACTGGCTGTTTCTAGTCTGATTTGGGTTTAGTAATGTAAATAGAAACGGGCGGGGAATGGGAAAGGGAAAGGGGAACGGAAACAGAAACAGGGATGGGCTTGGGCATGGGCATGGACCTGGTACACGGACTTGGAGCTGCTCGACAAGTGGCTGCTCGTCAAAAGGCAAATTGACTTCTTGGCGTCTCGGCGTTTGTTCAACATTTTATGGCCTTTTCATTCCATTCGCTTGTTTACTCTTAATGGTTTTATTGCTCATTTGCGGCAGCGGCGACTGCGACGCTGACTGCGACATCGACTGCTGTGTGGGTGTCTGGAGTTTATTTATTTATTATTTATTTTTATTTTTTTTTTTTTTTTGGTTGAGAAATATTTATCAAATATATTTATTTGGATCTATTTGTTCCCTTTCCTTTTTTCGAAAACATTATTTACGTGTGAAAAGTCGCAGATTTTGTTGGTGCTTGACGTCTGGAAAGTTCCAATTAATTAATAAGCAATTAGAGTGTTAAGTAATTTACCGCACCAATTAATGCCTAAGTGCAATTTAACTATTCACAACAAACAAACGAACAAATAAACAAACAATTTGATTAATGCCAAAAACTAAGCAAACTACAAAGGCTCCAATTGACGCAGTGATCAAGGTCCACAGGTGATCGATCTTATATATATCGTTCGTTAGTTGTTGCCGCAAAATGTGCTAAACTTTTAAAGCGACATAGAACTTTTAAAACTTTCTAACAAAGCTCGTTGAGATAAACATTTTTACAATGATCTAAGCCGACCTGAGCAGCGCCAACTGCTCGAACTCGAACTCGAGCTCGAACTCGCACTCACACTCGAACTCGCACTCGAACTCGAACTTCTCTTGGGTCGAACTTGACGTTGAACCATTTCCTGATAGTTCGAGCCAAACATAATAAACATTGAGAGAAGTTTGTCAAGCAAATTGCGTATTAGTAGATAGTTATTTATAAATTAATAGTTAATTAATTTAAGTATATTCAATTTACTTATTTACAAATTGTAGTACTCAATTCTACAATTTTGTATTCATTTTGATCAAAGTTTATTTGTTGTTTCGAAGAATAATTTTAAACTCTTAGTATATATAGAAAAATAAGTGCATATATCTATTTATTTACATATTTCACGACAGTTGGAATGTAGATTAATATTTTTAGGAATTCTTTTAGATAATTTCGTAACTTTTACATAAATTCTTTTTTTAAGCAATTTTCAGAGCTCAATCTATAGTCTGTTTTAATGGATTTAAGTCGTAACGCAATTATTATTCTTGCTTTAAATTGCCGATCACTTTAGCCATATTTACTTCTGTCACTCAATCAATAGTTGAGGCATTCTGCTAAAGGGCCACATTCGATTGGAGCGGAAATGACGAAAATGTTTAGCATTAATTGTGTTTACAGTTCGCAATTAAATTGTCAATGCAATTGAAATGTTTGGATGACTCTCGACTATCGGAGACTATATGAAATTATTGAAATTATTGACAAATATTAATTAACGAAACGAAAAACGAACTTTTAACAAGTTTATAATTAAAAAAATATATATTAGTAAATAAATAAATAGAAGTCTCTCGAAATATTCATATGTTTATCTGTACATAGAAGCACCTTCGCCTTCAACTCTATCGCGTTCGTTCCGTGACTTTGACTTCAAATTGAATGCTGAACAAATTCACAGTACGTGTACATGTACACAATGTGTGAGAATCCATGGGAGATCTGTGCATCAAGCATAACCCCCAGCAAAGAGAATCTCTATTATCAAGGGGACGTTGATTGAAATCATTTTCAACATTTATTTAATTTCATAAAGTGTGCAAACTTTTGTTTTCTCATATGATTAAAGTTAGTTGTGGATGTTCCTGATAAATGTGTATACCCTGTTATCAGTAATGGGGAAGCATGTGAGTCAAACAATCATTAAGTACATGATATTGAAAACGGAAAAGTAAAATAAATTCGATTTCATTTTGTTGTAGAATAATAAGTAAATAGTTGCAGTTGTTCAAGACCAACTTATATACCCTGTAATCGTGAATATTACTATGAAACGTTGAAGAAACTGCTGTAGAAACATTTCAAAGAAAACACAATATTCATATTAGCTAGAGCAACGAATCAAAAGACTATCGATAGTACGGAGTGTTAACTATCGATTATGCATAAAGTATAACAAATTATAATTATAACTACTATAACATAAAATAGAGCTATCAATATCAAATTAAAGACCAATCAATATGATACCATCAGTTTGTGGATCTATCGATAAGTTATCGGCAAAATATAATGGTCATCAATCATCGATCAGCTGGAGAAACTCTTAAGCAACCCTCGTACCTATCAATATAGCCAGATATGTATATATTTGGTATCATTAGACAATGTCATATTATCAGCCAAAATGTCTTTTGCTTTTTGATTTGATTACAGGGTATCAGGTCTTATCAAACTGACAGCCTGAAGTATGAGATATTGATAATAATTATATACTCTATTGCCCATTCTGTTTCCGATTCCCCGACAGTGTCCAGTTAAATGACAAAATACGAATCAAATTAATCGCAATACTCGAAGCTATTAGAAGCACAATTTAGTTATTAGTTCAAGACGATAGAGTAGCTGGTATGGGCGATCGGAGGGGGGAGTGGAACCTTCAACTTGTTCTCAAATTGTTGCATGCATTTGCGAGTTAAATCTAACAATTATTGCATAAATTGCAATGCAACTAATTGAAAATAGTTAACGCTAATAATCAAGACATTTAGTCACTTAGTTTATACTTCCTCTCTTCCCCCCACTCCCTTGGCGAAGGGTGGGGGGAGGGGGAAATGGAGGAGCAGCGAGGCGGAACAGAGAGTCACGGTCACGTGATTGGCATACTTCAAATAATTCGAAACACAATTGATGGCAAAATGTGTGAATTTCACTTGAACTGCGCATCATCTAAGCCAACATTTTGGCCACCAGCAACTCGCAGTGGGAATGGGAAGTGGGCACTGGACAGTGGACAGAGGAGAGTGGACAGTGGACAGTGGACAGTGGGAAATGGGAGTGGCAATACCCCCCTTTTTTTAGGGGGAGGAGGGCACTAAACTTCCATTTGCGTGTTGTCTTCTCTGTTGTTTGTTGTTTTGCGCAATAAAATGTGTTATTTATTTGTTTGTTCCTGAACAAAAATTCGTGCCTCGCTGTTATTTATTTATTTAATTAATTTAATTTTTTATTTATTTAATGTTTACAGAACAATGTGCAAGATGAAGAGCGAAGAGCGACAATGAAAAAAAAGAAACAGAAAAAGAAGAAGCAGATGAATGAAACGTTCTGTTTGTTTGCACTTTTCATTGGCGTCTTCCCCTCTCTCTTTCTCCCTGTCTCTCTCTCTCTCTCTCTCTCTCACTCTCTCTCTCCTCCGTCATTTGTCGATCGTCGTTTCTTGTTATTTGATTAAATGCCTGTACTTTATTTAATCAAATGAAATGAAAGAACTTATGGCGTGAAGAGGGGGAAGGGGGATGTCTTGGGGTGCGACAACCTTTTTTTATTTTAAATTTCTTTTTTTTATTTTTATATTTATTTCATTTTGTTTTGTGTTCTTTTTTTCATTCATTTATTTTGTTTTGTTACAAATTCTTGACGCGATTGACAAATTGAAATTGGCTGGCAAAAGGAAAACGCGGAAGATGATTTGCTAACGGTATTGGTGGCTCTGTAACTGTAACTTTGTAACTTTGTATCTGTGTATCTTTGTATCTATGTATATATATATCTATAGCTGTAGCTGTAGCTGTATCTGACAGCAGCTGAGGCATTCTATTTGCATTTCGTAACATTTATGATTGTGCTCCGTCCGTTCGTCCGTCTGTCCGTCCGTCTGTCTGCCTGTTTTGTGTTATATAAATGCGATAAATAAGACGCCTAATTCGTGTAATTTACGTTGGCAGGGCCAACGCGACGTATGAGTGATATACAAAGCGGGCTTACAAATGATCAACAAAGGAAGTTCGCTGGAAAAGCCCTCACAATGGAAAAACGCGCTGGGAAAAGCGACGCTGACATTGACATTGTGACAAAAGTAACAATCTCTCTAACTCAATATCTAACTGTAACTGCAACTGCAACTGCAACTGCAAGTGCAACTGCTACTGCGACTATCAGTGTCACAGTTACTGCTACTTCGTATCCTGTGCACACAATACTAACTGCACCACGGCAATAGGTAATAAATGTGT
This sequence comes from Drosophila macrospina, assembly GCA_035042075.1. NCBI lineage: Eukaryota > Metazoa > Arthropoda > Insecta > Diptera > Drosophilidae > Drosophila > Drosophila macrospina. The sequence continues at coordinate 1,323,737 of JAWNLW010000587.1, read as the reverse complement.
GGGAAAAGTGGTTGGAAAATCGTGCACGCAAGGGCTCGAGCAAGGCGACCAGCATACGAGTGGAGTGCTCATTTATTATATTCTTTATACATGCACATTTAAATAATAGATATTCGGTAGATTCGCAGTTATTGTATCTCAAGCTCAGGCCGCAAATAACAGGTCACGATCAGTTTGAAGCGCTGCTTGGCAATTCGAGCGCCAGGTAAATAGCTAAGTGAGTAGTTAATAAGTATTTATGATGTAAACAGGTAACAACTGCAGGTCTCTCTCCCTCTCTTCCACTCTCTTCATTTTTCTCTATTATTAGTTTATTTACTTTTTTTTTGTATTATTCTAGCATACACAGGTAAATACATAAACGGTTAATATTTGCATTATGAACAGGGCGACAAACAACTGGTCACAACATCCATCACAACCACATTTAAGTCTATGCATTGCTATCACCTATCGATCCGATCTGATCGCAACCCAGACCTTAGTCGCTGTCAGCTGTGTAAGCACGTTTTCTCTTACCCCTTTGGAAGCCTTCCCCACCCCACCCCCATTCCTGTTGCCCGTACCAACAGCATTCATATTCAAATGCAAAATAGTTTTTTACAAAAATATTGCACCTACTTATATGTTGCATACAGTTTAACTAACTTGTACATTCGACGAGGTGTTAACTACCCTATTGACTAATCGCGTCTATAATCATTTACATAACCATCAACAATTGAGTTCATTAGTTCATTTCACACCAAAATTGCGACACTCTTCTTATTCAACTTATGTGACAATTATTAATATTCATATTATATAAATAATACTTTATACGTTACACTGGCTTGATCCAGTTACAAACCAGGAAGCTGTCTAATGAAATATAACAAATTGCATCATCTAAATGTAAATGTTAATGTAAATGTAAATAGATAATGATCTATTAAATCTAAGACACACGTCATAACTCATTTTGCATAGAAACATACAAACATATTGAGAGACCCGGTACCCAAAGACTGCAGGGACTCAAAAGTTTGTTACAGGCAGAGGGAAGCATCTCCAACTCTATAGAGTATACATATACTTGATCATCACCATGGTGACTATACTCCCATAGTGAGTACGCAGCTTAAGTTTGCTTTATAACTTGAATGCCACGCCCCCTCCTACCACGCAAATTCTAAAGAAATTTCATTCCGTTCGGATCAAAGACAGTGATGATGTTAAGGGTTCTATTCTCAAAGGTTTATGGCTTTAATTATAGCAACAACAACAAAACACTGCGAGTTCAAATCTCGCTGCTGTCAATTTTGTATTTCAGTTTTATTTCTTTTAATAATTATTAATTAACTGTATCCTCCTATTTTATTTACATATATTTTATTAATTTCAAATTTAAGAAGCAAAAATAACCAAATTTTGTTCAAAATTTATATTCATACATACACAAGCGCAGCAACGCAAAGAAAGGTAACGGCACTGCGCTCAGTTCACGCCGCGCTCTATTCCCACACTCTCTGCTAAGAGCCAGCGATATTCAGAGAGAATCATGGAAACAACAGAAACTATCAAAATGAAGGGGAAGTGAGAGTTTACTCTATTTTTGCTAGATGGCGCTGTCATTTTGCTAGAGCATTGGCACCTCAGTCAAGAGGTCCTGGGTTCGAGCCCCAGTCGATTCCTTTTGCTATCTACACAATAGTTGATGTGTATTAAATTTATCTTCTACTATTTTTTTGTCTTACTTAACTTTTTAGCGATTGCCATTGTCATTAAAAATCGTTGTATTAATTTATTTAAATTATAATAAATATACTGACTATAGAGTCTTATTCCATTATATTTAAATTTCTAACAAAATACGAAACTCATTTGAAAAAAAAAGTTGCATGCAATCGTTTTTCACACATTTTCCCAACTTGAAGTGAATTTTTCCTAAGAATCTAAATTTTTTCAATAGACTTCAAATTAAATTGTTTCATTCTTATTCCAGTTACAAATGATTCGAAATATAATTAAAGGCCCTTATAGGATTATTAATTAATAATTATTAATGAAATTAATTACTCAACAATTGCAAACTAATGATGATGGTGTTAACTTTGACGATCCTCTTCGAATGAAATCATCCCACTTGATTAATGCGAAATCATTGAATTTAATGCTGCACATGTGTGTTATTTCCAAGTGAAACGATGATTTTGCTTAACTCTCTTAGCTGTTTATTTGCTTTTTCAGTTAAATTGTGTTAAATATAAAGTGTAAAGTAATAAAATGTCACGTAAGCAAAACAGTCAGGAATACTACGAGTAGATTTATTAATATTTATATACGAATGCGAGTGTATATAGAATTTACTATTTGCTGTGACTTAACTTTAAGAGGCAACAATTTAATTATTTAATTTATTATTACGAAACCGCAAATGCGGCTAAATTGTTCTACTTACATTCCCTTTCCTATATGCGCACATATGTATGCAAGTATGTACATAAGTATGAGTATATACATATATTTGATCAAATAAACAATATATATATATATATATATATACATAGCAAATTCAACACTCTAACTTAGTTTCTTATCTGAAAAAGGTAAATAAATATAGTTCATCGTAATTCAAGTAGCTAGTTTCATCTTAAATCTTTGAGTATAAAGTTGTGTTTTTAGTGACATCATGCAATTGCGAGTATTTCGAACGGAAAAGGGGAAAATTATAGTAAATGCTTTTCCTGCATGAACTAATGCTTCAACTTGGAGTTCAAAATATGATTAAGAATTCATAAATATCGTTGAAGATTAAAGTCTACATATATAATTTATATTTGATATCAAGGAATTACACTTGAAATGGGAATCTATGAATATAAATAATAAATAATAATAATGTAAAAAATTAATTACGTTCCTAGTGATTATTTATGTCTCTCTATGCATCCTTTGTAAGTTTTTGCTTCATTATTAAAATTATTAAAAGAGCAAAGTTTACAAAAACTAATACCGGAAATAGGGGAATAATAATTTCATAATCATTATACTGTTTTAATAATTTATTAATAATAACAACAATAATTTAGAAAATATGTTTACAATCATTTGAAAACTGTAAACTTTACTTTAAGAAAGAAGAAACGAACCAATGAGTTTAGAAAATTAAGCAGTGTAATAAACTAAATTAAATAAGAAAATATAAGATAAAATTACATATAAAAAACACTACAGAGGATTTATTTTAAAGTTTAATTACAAGACACAGAGTAAGTGAATGACTTTCTGATGGTAAATCAAGTGACCTTCTGCGTAATAAGTATATTTGTGTATTATAGATATGATGGAGTTTACATAATAAACAATAGCTCATTGTAGTTATATAGTTCTTTTTAAAAGGCTTACCAAAATGAACGAAGTGTGCTTTGCTTTCAATATATGACAATGCCAATGATAGCGCCACAACGTCAGATTTAGCTAGATAGTGTGTCAGGAGGTAGCTCCATGGGGATGAGAATAAATATAATATCATAAATTCAGAGCGAAGCTTTTGGCATCACGCGCCAACGCCAACGAATAACCGAGAAATGAGAACGAGATCAGTTGCTGAAATGGCACTGACTTTGAGCCGTAGGCAAATAGCAATGGGGATTACGGGACCAAAGCATTTTTCCGTTGGGATTACAAATAAGCACGAGTATTTCGCTTATCTGAACAAATTCACAACGGTCTGATGATGAAGAACTTTGGCTCCAAATTACGCGACACGAAATCATGTTTATTTGCGATTCATTAAGATAGAAGTAGGTAGAATACCGATCATAAAAGCACAGCAAACACTCTTAAGAACTGTCTACCCTACATCTTATAAAAGTAAAGTACATATATTATAATTTATTTATTATTATATTATACTATAGTAATTGTGCAGTTGACAAGAACACAGGTCTACAACTTGCCGACAGTAAAATGCACAACAGCCTTGAGATCACCTTCTACATTCCAGCGCGGCATGTTCTCCAATCGCTATCGATTTGTGACATTCCTTATCCTGTATACTTGCTGGGAGTGAGGTAATCCTCACAGAATCCTTACAGAATACGTCATTTACATGTTATTAACAGCTGTAAACGCAATGTTGATAACAGCGCACGACCATTTAACAGTCACGGCATCACTTTTTATTTACAATTGTTTCACTTACTTCCAATGTTGACGGCATAATTTCGACTGCTACAGATGCACAAATTTATTGCTCGTCCCGATTAATTGTCCGGCAATTAGCTTTGAATATCGATCTAATTGCCAAACAGCAGCCCCATTAACTTATAATCGCCACTGATTTCAATTCTAATTCCAAACCCAATCCTACTCAACAAGTTGTCGTACTTGTCGTTGTCGATTGGCACCCAAATTGATGTCCCGCTCAGCATGCCAGCTGCGTAGGCGGTAGCGAGGTCATCCTGTCCGGAAGCCGGCTCAGCTCAGCTCGGCTCGGCTCAATGTAACGCAAAACATAGTATTAATGTGTATGTATAGCTCATTGCATTATATCGAACATGCTTATCGCATCTGTATATCGATCGATTCACATTTATCAAACGTCTGCAGTGTGGGCCTGCGGGACAAACAGCTGACTCGTACTTGACCTTCAGCAGCAAACGGTGTGACATAGCGTTGTGGGCCATGGCAAACGGCGTGAACGCAATTCCTCATTTTGGCGAAAAACAAACAATTTGGGCCACACGCCCGCCCCGATAAGCTTAACGGGTGTGGATTACGGCGGGGCAATAAAAGATGGCACCAACTGTAAAGCGCGTGGCGACGCGACGCGTCGTTTGCACTTTGTCTTTTGCAGGTGACATACTTTATATATTTTGAAGTTTTTTATAATTAAATATAATTTACGCATACCGTATTCACTAACTGTAATTATACTATAAAAACTTATAAATATACTACATAATATGTATTTATGTCAAGTTACATAGCTTACCTTAACATTAGCGAATTGGTTGAGCCCACTCATGCTATACATTAACAGCGCTAAAAGAATGTTAAATAACAGAGCTTTGCGATCTGATTTAGGCAAGAATGTATATATTTTTACATTGCTATTAACAAATAAAACTTATTCTAATACTTAATATACCTGAAAACTGAGTATGCTCCAATAGCAATATATTACTTATTATTACAATCAATAATTCTATATTCAATAATTAATTGTGTTGTCTGCCAGATTCACAAGATTATTTTTTAAAGTGTTGCATGCTTTTAGGCTGAAGTATAAAAGCCGCATCTAATATTCCATTCCACTCTACATATCTTTGCGTATAGACATAAATCAGAAGAAAACAGGATAAAATTAAAACTCATATCTACTAATTCAAAGTTCAAAAGAAGAAAAAAATGTGTTATAAATCATATAATAATAATAATAACCCCAATAGGCTAACTATATATTTCAAGTCGTATAGCGCATGGACACATACGAACATGTGTCCATAGTCTCGTTAAGATACAACAGCTTAAATTACAACTAAATTATAATTTTATAAACTAGTTACACTCATACTACTTATAAAAGTCTGGTAAATGTAATTGTCAGTCAGGTTTTGACACAGCGCTTTAAGCTTTACTCTGATTCTTTAGATATGATAGTTGTATAGAGTATTTGATGTACGTGTGTGTGTGTGTATTAGTATACCATGAATTGAATTTCACTGGATCTTAAAGGTCCGCTTCTCCACGAGATGTTACTGAAGTAAAACCATGTTTCATGTTGTTTGTTGTTTCTAAATCTTAAATGCCGATGAACAAAATAGTCAAATTTTCCTTTAAAACCTCTCCAAGCTTATCAACAATGTTAGGTAGGGCTACTTTGGTTTAGTTAGTCTTTGTTTGAGAGTCATTTGGCTGGTTCTGTTCCAGCCGATCGTCTGGAAATGGATGTGCATACATGAGAACTTTGGAACGCACAGTTTTGCAGCCGGAGACGTTGACGTCGGTTGAATTAAGCATTTCTTGTACGTGCTCCTCTTCCATGTACATGTCTATAGCATTTGCCTCGTGACGTGCACACATCTCCAGATCCTTCACATCGAAATTACGGTAGTGTATTACAGTGGTTTGTGGTAGTTGTTGCAGCATAGCCAGCTGCCGGTCATATAACTCATCTGAGAGTAAACGATTGAGATTGAAGACGTAGATGATTGTCAGCTGCTTGAGGTCGACGTCGGCGCGGCCGGAGACCACGTCAGAATTTGACAGTATTAAGTTAGCTATTGATGACACATAGTCCTTATCGCATGGTGTCAAGTTGTCAATGATAAACAAATTGCGGCCGCAATGTGCCAAGTTGCGCATCACCCAAGCCACTGTCTTAAAGCGAGCCTCGTCGTTGATCAGCTCAAAGTCGTTCCAAGCAATGTTGCGCACATTCTCCTTCCATGGATAATAGTCCATCAGCAGGCGCATGGTCAGACTCTTACCAAGACCCGATGAGCCCACCAGTGCAATGGACTGATATGAGCTCTGGTTGGCCATGGCCTGCTCCAGCTGGTTAAGTGCCGCTTCCTGATTAAGCACATCCGCACGGATGTTCTCAAAGATCTCATGCAATGGCATAGTGCGGTCACAGTAGTTAAGCTTGTTGTGCACTATGGATCGATATTGGCTCATGTAACGCTCCATGAACCTCGTCACGGCATCACCGTTCTGATACATTGTAATGCAGCAGCTGATGCACAAGACGATGATCAACGGCAGTAGTGTGTACCAAAAGAACGACCAGCTTCGCTGCTTTAGATCGGAACCCCGCTTCGGGATCTTCGTTGTTGGCTTGCCAGCAGTCAAGAGGCGACGCAACCGGCGACGAGTCCATTGACGCTGAAGGTCCGTGCACATATTCCAGCTGCTTTGCAAATGGCCGTTGCTCAATTGTGATGCGCGTCGTTTTAAAAATGCACGTTGGCGTGTCTTTTGACCTTTGAGATCCGATGACTCTCCAGATGTGGCTTTATCTGCATCAGCGATCCCCATATTGTTTCTATTTTTCATATAATAATTTATCAAATATATTAAAAACAGAATCGAGAAACAGCCATGAATTACAATTTTAAATAGGAATGTAAAGAAAGCCTGCTATATCGATGAACCGATGTAAGTCAAGCACCGATCATTATGCTCACCAAATTCCTTTATTCTGAGAGTGGCAACCGTTGCTTTGGTTACTTTTTACATCGACTTGAAATAAAATACAAATGCAATAGCAAAACCGATAACACAAAACTAAAACTAACTTAAGCCCCAAAATGTGTGACAACAATCAGTGTAATCGATTGTTCGCGCCAAGTACTCGTACTCAGCTATCGATATAGCGGCCGAGCGATGTTACTCGATTCTATTTGCAATATGTTTACAAATTGTCTTAGTCTAAATAATTGTTGAATACAATGGAAACGTAAGTGAAGTGTTTGATTCTGATACCGGCAATGTGTAAATTTACTTATTCCACAGCGTCAACGCCACTTACTCATACGTCACGAACCTGGAAGTAATGCAAATTCTATTGAAGATCAAGAGCACCAAAAAGAAGTTTGGCATGCGAAATCTGGCCACAGTTACCTATGAGGTATAATTGAACCGACATGTTGACAAATTTCTCATAAGCAATAAATTAAGTAATGACTTACTCTCTATTAACAGGCTCTACAATTTCTGGAGGAATCGCCTTGCAAGACGCAAACACGTGAATCCATTAGCAATTACCTGCGCGACCTGGCCGCTTACAAATTGAAGCCTCATGAGATTCTTCAAATGGTGAATGATCCGCCCACCAGCGCACTACACACACAGCTGGTAAGTGGATCTTGAGCATTTCCATTATGAGATAAATTTCAAATTACTTCGATACAGCTAATCGATGACAACAAAGCTCCGCTTACCGACGAGCAAAACGAGGCCATCATCCAGCTAACACATAAGCATTTTCAGCCCAGTACTACGGAACAGCCACAGACCACAACATCAGGCACAAGCACAACCTCCACTACAACTACAACAACCCAGCCAGCCACAACCACATCCACAGTGATAGCTAAAGATTAATTCACTTTCTATTTGATGTAATTTGCGTATAAAATAAGAACATTTTGTAAGCATATTGAAATGGCCGTTGAATGGCTGACTTTAGGTTAGCGCTTCTGATCGCCCAAATCCTCAATAACATCGTCATCGATTTCGGCCCACTTTTCAGGAATGACGTCAAATAGCTCATCCTTTACATCGCCCTGTATGACAATTTCATCGTCGCCGGTCACTGACGAACCGCATGCGAACTTCGTTCCAAAGAACTTCGCAGCCACTTTGAGATCAATATCTGTAAACGTGTAAGAAAATGTAAAAGCATCTGAATTTCCACGATTTGAGAATCAAACCAACCAAAAGTGCTCAATCCGGTAACCACGGTGACGGACTTCTTTTTGCCGCGGGCTGCACGTGATACACAGATACGCTTTGGCACATCTTCCTTCTTCTTGACACGCAGCAAACCCTTGCCGCCCCGTTTCTGGCGCTTCTTGTCATCATCTGTGCCATCTGCAGCAGCCTGCTCTTCCTCGATTTTAAGACGTTCAAAATCATCCGGTAGATTGCGTTCTAACCAATCCTTGCATTTGTCGTACTCAGGATAGTATTCACAATACTGTGAACAGACAGTTGATAAACAATTTATACTTAGAAAATGTGTAAAATTCACTTACCTCTATGGGCATAGTGCAGTGTCCACAATATTTCATGATTATGGGATAAGTTACGTTTTCTCGCGGACCCATTTTTAGTCGCTCGGCGACATTTGTGCTCTCGTTAGTCATTTCTTAATTTGATTAAGACTAAAATTTTGCAAAAATAAACTATGCTAGCGAAATTATTCTGCACATAAAACCAATTGCACATTTATCGAACAATCGATTTATCGCTACCATCCCGGCAACCAGTGCTGTCACTTTAGCTATTTAGTTGCTGGATCTGGCAACTTTTAAAAAAATGTGCACTTTGTTTTTTATTAGTATAGGTAAATTTATTCTCGAATCAAAATATACCAAGACCTTCCAAGGGTAAGGACATTCTCAATGTGTTAGAATATGTTGAATGCGAAATCATTGAGAATATTGAAATTCAAATTCAAATCAATTTCATAAGGTGGGAGTTTATGGATGAACTACAAAGACGCTGGAAATAACCACTTTAGTGGTTTAGCGGAATTTACCCTAAAAATTCTTTCACTGCCATTGTCAAATGCTGAAGATGAGCTTATATTCTGCCATATTAATATAGTAAAGAGCAAATTATGCAATGATATTAACCTAAAAACATTAAATGCTATATTGTTAGACCTTTTTTTTTCGGAATTTTCACAATTTGAGCAATTTTTAGCCATTTTTTCTTAAATCTAGCAATTTTTGCTTCAGAGATTCTGGCAGCACTGCCGGCAACTCAACACTGCAACGTTGATTTATGATGAAGTGTGACCAGCCTTTTTTAATAGTGCTCATTTGCAACTGCTAGTCGACCGTTATAGTTAGGAAATAAATTTAATTTATTTTTAATTTTTTATAAAAGAGCTTTGATAAAAAGCTTAAAACTATTGATTTACGCCGAACGATAAAAGATGAATTTGATTTAGTATGATATACAATTCATTTTAAATAAAAGATCAATGGAACTAGTTCAGAACTAAATCATTGATCACTATGAGCAACAGTTTGTTTTTCGATATTTCTATCAAAGGAGGATCAATTGAGACGAGCGGTGGCGTCACAAATAAAATTATTTGAACTCTTTCAAAGTCGTACAACTGACTTAATAAGAAAGTTTTCATTGCAAAATCAAGCAATATGTTTTTTCTGTATATAAAAAAATTTGAATTGCTCCATCATAGGAAACATGGGAAACCAAGCTAGCTGAGCTTAAAATTGTGACGTGGTGCGCAAAGAGAGAAAATTATCTGCGCGTGTTGACCTTTGCATAACCTTTGCACCATTCAATATTGAATGGAGAAATCATATAGCTCGGTTAATAGCTAACCCGCAATACGGAATTGGTACAGATTTATAAGATGCGGTGATTGTAGCAGGTGCAACTGATAAGCATGCACTCCCACGCAAATGAAAGCGCTGCCGGAAACACCGGTGGCAGCACCGAGGGCAAAATACGCTGCATCTTTCTGAGCGAATTTCATGCCACAGCTGGCTGCAAAATCAGCTGCCAGGTATGTGGTTATACATATAGAGAGTGCTGGTGTATGTGGTAAACACATGAAGCTGAGTATACTGTATACTGCTTACAGGTGCCCGACAACTACATTTCCAAGGAAGTCTTCGATGCCATTAATGTGTATATAATACCTAAGCAGCATCTGCAACGTTGCATTCTCACAGTGAATGCGATGGATGTGAAAATCGTTGGCTACCCAGTTGGGATACAGGATCAGCAGAAGTATGCCCGTAATGCATTCCTCTTTAATCTATGCTTTGTCTGCGATTCCCGTGCACGCTCCGTGCAATACGAGCCAGTGGTGAAGAAGTTGTCCGAGTATCTCATCATGATGGAGGAGGAGTCGTGTTTTCTATCACGGGAAGATGACAAGTTGAGGCTGCAGAACATCTTTCAGACGGTTCTTCGCGATCTAAATGAGCGCAAAGTAGCCACCATTGTCGAAGGCGATAATACAATTTATCTGAAAATTGTTATGCATAAGCCGGATCCGCCATCTGTCAAAGATCATATGGTGCCTTTACTGTTGGCCAACCTCCGAGATACTCCGCTCGAAAACTGGGATTTGACTACACAACAAGTATGAAATTACATCGTTCATATGCATTCAATTCGATTTTCTTGAATATTTATGTATTATCTCTCAGATACTGCCTTATATCAATGGCATTAATCATGTGGCCCGCATAGCTGCCGAAGCGGATGTGGAAACAGATCTTGTTAAGTCCTGCATACAGAATTTGGTTTACTATGGAGTTGTGCAGCTTTTGCCCATTTTGAAATACAGCAATGTCTATATGACACAGAACCTCAAGCACCTCATACAAAGTGCTGCTTTAAGCAACGCATGCCGCAAATATGTGGCACTTCAACCGGATAAATTGCTGCCCAGCGTGCAGAAAATCTTCCAGTTCTACGCATCGATGACACATGGCGTAACACTGCGTGCCATCTGTCAGCGCCTGTGCCCGCAAAACCTTAACATCGATGAGCGTAAAATGGTAATCTTTGGCTTGCAGCACAATTTCATACGCTGCATACACAAATACCCGGTATTTACGGGCTCAGTGCCTTCGGGTCGCCAGAAGATGTATACGGGTCTTATCAGTTTCGATGAGATTTGCTGCAAAACTGGCCTCTCGCCGTGCACTATCGAGAAGGATATTGAGAAGGATACAAATGTGACTGTGATTTGGAAGTAGTTAACAACGTCGTCTTCATTTGTTTAAATTGTACAATTATTTTTTTTGTCAGAGTCGTTTATGTGTTTAGCTTGTAGTTATGTTTACATTTCTTTATAAAACGTTTGTAAAATATTGAACACAAATATCTGCTTCATGCTGAAAATTAAATATACATGCAGATTTGTTATAGAAGTATTTTCAATATGGTTGACTTACATTGATCGATGTGAAATATAAACTAACACGTCGATTTTATACACATTTCTTCAGCGGCGAGCTATAAACCCGTCTCACTTAAATTGTTAAACCATAGTTATTTTCAAATGGTTTCGGTAATCGATACATAATATCGGAACTTAACAGAATCTATTGAGCTTTACAGCGAATTAGTATAACATATAAAAACATTTCTGCGCTGAGTTAATGGGAATTAGACCAATTGATTCATTTACACTGAGCAAACGGAAATATAATGAAAGAAGACAATTCTCCCCACGGCTATGGTAAGAAGTATAAGCAATCCAAATAATCAAGTTATCATTTGAAAAATGTTGTCCAGCATGATCAGCATACTTTCCATAGAACTCGATGAAAAATGTCTGCCTGCCCATCAGCTGTTCGATATGACTCCGTTAATGTCGCAACAGATGACGGGGCACAACAACTACGTACATACGTACACACACATTAGATACAGAGGATACATACAGACATGTGAATGCGAATGTGAAAGAACAACAAAACGAACCGGCAATAACCAGAGATATGTTAAAATAGCCGCGATCTCTGGCAACTGACAACTGGCCCTGCCGCTGGCCACGTTTTCAAATGTTTTTGGCGTTATTAAACATTCTTGTTGTTGCTGGCATTGGGACAAACTTAATAATTATATAGGCACGCATACTGTAACACTTTCATGTATATATGTTTGCATGTATGTATGTACAGAAGTAGACAAACTTATTCGCCGCTTTGGCAATATTCTGTCATTGTTATTCGCATTTGCAGCAGCAGGCAGCGACGACGATTCATAAATAATGTCTGAAGATGCCAAAAGTGAGTACATACATGCATGCATATACTTGCATGCTTATGGATTATATATCTAAATGGATATATGTATGTACAGTATGTGTCAGATTCAATATCTAAACTGTACTCAACGATTCTTGTCCAGGTCCACGCACCAGAAATATTATTGAAAATCAGCTTTTCCGACGTCAGCGAAGCTTAAAGCTTGAGGCACTGCAGAGACAGCGATCTCAATATGGCACCATCGACGCCACGGACGACGATGAAGCGGACTCATTTGACAAGGTTAGTCTGTGCCACACAAGGCCAATGGCAACTACATACATATGTATGTATTCATATTATGTGTATGTATTTTTCAATAATCACTTCAGACGTACATAGTCATCATATTTACGGAGAAGGCAAAGCTGCGTCATTGTCAGGATGTGGAGAAGATTATACAGGAGTTTGATATACAAACTACCCTAGAAATTGTTAGGTAAACAATTGTTAAGCTGCATAAGCTAGAATTGCATATTTTATTTATGTTTACAATTGATTTTTTCAGCAAAACCGAAAAGTATTTGTATCTGTCGGCCAGCCTGGATACGCTGCTCCGACTTGCCGATGCAGCGGAGCTGGAGAAAATGACCACCACGGGGAGCATGCAGAAGTTTAATCATGGCTGCGTCTCGGACTTTCTGCTGCCGGGCATGACGAGGGAACAGATTCTGCACTACTGCGAGACGCCTGTGCTTATCAAAGATGTGATAGAGCCACCTATCAGATCCTACATACAGAAGGGCTACATCGAGGACATGTTCCCATTGCATGACATTGTATGTGCATATTTTATATTTAACTATTCCCTTTGGGGCTAATCCCAAATTGCATAATATTGCAGCTGTATCTGGATCGATTCAATGTGAATCTCAAACGCACCACGCTGCCCATTGAGGAGATCCGCAATTATTTTGGCTCCAGCATCGGCTTGTACTTTGGCTTCATTGAGTTCTACACCAAGGCGTTGGTGTTTCCGGCATGTTTTGGACTACTCCAATGTCTGTGGGATCTCAATCTGTCGCTGGTGTGCAGTTTCTACGTGGTCTGGACAACGGTAAGTTGCGGATGAGTTCCACAACCAATTGGATCACAATTGAAGGCTAACTGATTGTAGATCTTTCTGGAGCTGTGGAAGAGAAAATGCGCCGGCTACTCGTATCGCTGGGGCACCATTGAGATGAGCAGCTTGGATAAGCCGCGAGCTGCATATCAGGGACAATTGAAGCCGGATCCCATAACTGGCAAGATGACATTGCACTATCCGATGCGCTACACGTACCTGCAAATGTATTGCATTTCGTATCCAGTGGTCTTGGGCTGTGTGATCGCGGCGGGCTGGTTTGCACTCTATCAGTTCCAGATCGAAGCCGAGGTGTTGGCGGATTTTGGCGCTGAATCGTGGCTGCTGTATGTGCCGGTTATTGTGCAGTCCGTGCTGATAGCGATCTTCTCGTGGGCATACGAGAAGCTCGCCACATTCCTCACCAATCTGGAGAATCATCGCACACGGTCGCAGTACGATCGTCATCGGGTCAATAAGCTGATGCTCTTCGAGATCGTCAACAATTTCTTTTCGCAATTCTATATTGCATTTGTGCTGCAGGATCTCAAGCAGTTAAAGTATCAGCTGATGATGCAGTTGCTCATCTTTCAGCTGCTGTGCATTGCCCAGGAGATCGGCATACCCCTGATGGCCGTGCTGCGCCAGAAGTACGCCAAGTATCGCCACAAGGAGGTGGATCCCGAGAAGCTGCGTGCGATCAGCAATCAGCCACGCTACGAGCAATCGTTCTATGAGTCCGGCCTCGATGCCTATCATTCCACATACGAGGACTACTTGCAGGTGTGCATACAGTTTGGCTATGTGGTGCTCTTTGCCGCCGTCGCCCCCTTCGCCGCCATCGGTGCCCTCATCAACAACATCTTTGCGGTTCACATCGACATGTTCAAGCTGTGCAACATCTTCAAGCGTCCTTTTGGACGTCGCGCTAAGAACATTGGTGCCTGGCAGTTGGCCTTCGAGCTGCTCTCGGTCATGTCCCTGCTGAGCAACTGCGGCCTGCTCTTTCTCCAGCCGAATGTCAAGTGAGTTTCATCCCATACGATCCATCAATTGCTTCACATTACCTAACGGGTAATCTCTTCTTCCTCAGACAATTCTTTTCGCACTGGGTTCCCTCGATACCGGATCTCTCGTTCGTCATATTCGAGCATCTGCTCTTGGGTCTCAAATTCCTCATACACAAGGTTATCCACGAGCGTCCACGCTGGGTGCGCATAGGCCTCCTCAAGGCGGACTTCGAGACTAGCCAAGCCCTCAAGCAGCTTAAGTAAGCAGCAATTGTCATCACTCCTCTTCAATTGTTTATAACTTTTGCCTTTTTCTAGTTTCATAGAAAATTCAAAGCTGCCAACAAAATTGCGTAAATGTGGAGAGGACAGTGGATAGAGGATGGAGGAGATGCACGTGGTGCAAACGGCTTTAAGCCAAATTACAATGTTAACCACGTCCAAGTCAACAATACAAACGAACCAGTCCATTTACAAAATTATATATTTATCGTATATTTGTTGTATGCTTTAAATGCTTTTATTGTAAATCTCATACTAATGGTGCCTTAAATATGTACTTATAATTATTATATTATTATTCGTATTATTATTATTATTACTATTACACATTTATCGTGCCTTCAATCGTATAAATGCAGCCAAGCAATATTTGAATAACGTTTTTCTCCACTTTCAATATCAATAGCATAATATACATAGATATATTTTCAGGAAGATATATATACATATATTACAGTATATAAATATTACAGTCGTATCTCTCTGCAGTGCACGTCTTGTGTTATTCTCTCTCTCTCTCTCTCTCTCCCTTTCTCTCTCTCTCTTTCTCTCTCTCTCTTTCTCTTTCTCTCTCTGTCTGTCTCATACTCTCTCTCTCTCGCTCTATCTCTCTCTCTGTCTTTCTTTATACTTTCCACAGCTCTCTTTTTCTATCTCTCTCTTTCCTCTCACTCTCTGTCTTTTTCACTCCCTCTCTTTTTCTCTCACTCTCTCGCTGTCTCTCTTTAATAAGTGTTACATGGATCAAATGTTTCAATAGCCGTAAAGTAATTCATCTTTACGTTAAATATATATTTACATATACATTCATATATATAAATACATATCTCCCTGTGACTCTTAATAAATATTATATTAGTTCCTTTTGAAGTTTCTTGTAGAGCAGTTTAGACAGCATAGTTCCTATCAGCTATCAATAAACTATTAAAGGTTTAAATTCGATATGGATTACAATAAATTATATTAATATTATTTATAGAATTGCATAGAATTGTCCTACTAATCTGCCTCGAACTTCTTGGAGATGCCTTAAATGCAAAGATGACTTTGAAGATTTTTAAATAATTTAAAAAAAAAACTTTGAAATGTAGATCCGTTCTAAAAAATTACATCAGCGATTCCCTCGGAAATGCTTGAAGGCGAGTAAGGCATCTATGGCGTGCAGCAGACCCGCTGCATAGCCCATATACTGTAGAAGAGAAGAGTATAAATAGGAAATAGATATAGCTAATAGCAACTCACGTAGGTGGCTGTCATGGCCGGGTATGCCCAGAATCCGGGACGCACAAGGAACTGCGGATGCAGCCAGACAATGCAGATGAATCCCATATAGCTGGCGGAGCTGAAGTACATGCAACAGGCCATCGCATTGTAAAGTGTCTCCTGCACAGAAGCCACAGATTAAACCCATTAATCAGTTGAACTATGGAATACTTACAAAAAGCGATTGTCGTATCAGTGAATATGATTTATCCGAGAAGCAATAGCAAAGGAATAAGATAGATGTGGTGGCAAAACAGTGACCCGTTGTTGCTAGGAAACTGGTCAGCGCTTGTCCAATGGACTCCGCATACGGCACACCATACTGAATCAAGAGACCCTCGCACAACATGGCCAAACCCAGTTGCATGAGCTTCAGCAATCCCGCCCGGGAGAGCACAAACCCAAAATTGACGCAGGTACAGACACGACAGCAGCCGATCTTTATGCCAAATGGTTGACTCATGCCGCGTACACCAAAGGATGCCATCGTAGTTGACTCTCTGCTTGTTGTTTACACACTGTTGCATTCAGCTTGGTCTTCAGACAATGCAGCATGCAGCATGCAGCATCTTCTGTGGATGCAGCATCTGCTGCGGATGCAGCGTGTTTATAAATAGACGTCGTAAGCCTTACCCCAAGCGGCTTGCATTGCGCCGTCGCACAGTGGTTGAAAACTATGCATATGACATTATTGTTGGCTCTTCCACTTTAATAGTAATTTTAAATATTTAATGATAAATTTTAAAATATAATTATATATAAATATTAATATAAATAAAAAATTAAATACATTATTTTGCATTTTGTAATTCTAGACTATAAAGTCATCAAATAGCTTTAATAATTAAAAGCAAATGACTTCCCGAAATGCATGCTCTCACACCACTGTGCGTTGGCCTGAATCACGCAATGCTATTTTTTCGCACCGTGCTCCCGTTCCTTTCTGTCTCGCCTACTCAACTGAGTAACCTTTGGACCAGTGCTCAGGCCCTTGACATGTCAGGGTGAAGCAGTGAGACTCAGTTGAAATTTAAATATACACTAAATGTATACACAAATTGTTGTTTCGACCAATACTATAGATCAAAATTGTAGTTAAGCAAACGGAACCGGAACGGAATTCATCTGGCGCAATGTGCATGCCGTATCTGGGCAAACTGTTTAGCGGCGGACAACGTCGGCGGAACAATGCAGTTGCAACGCCAGGGCTGAGTCTTGCCCCGACGCCACAGCAATCGAATGCAACGATTCAGACGAAAAATATGACCAGCATGGCTGTGGGCCAGAAGAACTCCATCTCTCCGGTCGATGTCGGCTACAGTGGTCTGGTCTCTGATGTCACCGGAAGTGTGCCGAATGGCAGCATTGGAAGCGATACAGTTCCCATGCCCGTTGCAACTCCGGCGACATCTATTGCTAGCGTCTCAAGGCCAACATCGTGGTGGGACTTCCTTGGGATTCGGAGGAACAAGAATGCGACCATCATTGGTTCACCATCCACATCCAGCTAATATCGGATCATCTTCCCAATTGAGTCCAATGCTCAGATTTCATTTATCGAAATATTATGCTGACAACTTATGGACGACCATGGGAATGAAACACCAAACCGTTTGCAACTTTTCAGATATATAGATATATATGCATATATATATAAATATATACGATATATATATATCACATCATATCATATCGTTTCGAAAATCCAAGAAATTATAAGAAATCACAATATAAATGAAAATCTTTCCATACAAACTAAACACCAAAACTGATCGATCTTCTGATATTAATAACACCTCTATCATAAGATATTAAGAATATAGAAATATTTCCCTTTTCTGGAATTCATTTTCAGCTGAGAACCATACATAACCTCACTTTAAATAATATTCATTTCTGCAATATATATATATATATATTTTTTTTTTCAATTTGTGAAACCTTATATTGATTTAGTTCTATTGAGCTTTTAGCTAGCAACTCGAGATCAATAAGAAATCATAATTGATTTAATCAAATTCGCATTGTAAAGTTTCGTTTCATCAATTTTACCTTGAACTTGAACAAATGCAAGCATACTTTCCGGGATTGATGAAGAAGTTTTAACAGTGCATAAAACTCCAATTGCTTCATGAAATGAATATGCAAAAATGTACATATGTGTACATATATGTATAGTATGTACATATGTATGTAATATAAAAGGCGGAAGATAACTGTTCGCAGACATAGTACGGTACAATGCATTTGCTGTTTTGCAATTGACAATGTATTTATTTTGGAAAATACGGACAACATTTCCAGCCCCTTTCTCAACAGGAAGCGACTCATCAATTTCGATAGTGACAAACAAATAAATTTAACAGAATTTTATAGAAGCATGTGCATATGTATGTATGTCACGTGAGCGTAATCGCTCGCATTTCAATAACGGCACTTAAGCTTCATTTTACTTTAGTGTTTATTGAGCTTTTAAGTCGTGCTCAGGGGAAGCGAGACAGCTAGAGACGACGAGGGACGAGGGACAGGGAGACGGAGTCAGACTGAACAGTAACAAAGCAATCCAAACTGCCGACGGCATCGAAACGATTAGTGTAATTTATCAGTCGCAACAACAATTTCAACTTTGTGGGAGTGTGCAACAGACATATAGAGGGTTGGGAGGTGGGTCATGGATGTGTCTGTGTGTGTGAGTGTGTGTTGGCGGGCGGCAAGTTTTTTGACAATTAAATTAACTTAACTGTTATCAAAATCAATCACTGTTGTCGTTGATGCTGCGCTGCTGCTGCTGCTAGCTTCACAAAAGCCAAGTGAGAAATTGACGTCAACGAAGGCAGCTAAGCGAAACGACTGCGACGCTTTAGAATGCTGTAACAATTGAAACCGTTGCATTTAAATATGTGCATACATACATGCATATTTATTGAACATATTTACGTTATTAGGTTTATTCATTCTCCCAGTTATCTGTCGCCGAAGCTGGCAATTTGCCAATTCTGTCACGATTTTTGCACGTGCAAACTGCAACGCATGCGCAGCTGCCAGGCTTGCTGCTATGCGGAAGCAAAGTGCGCAGTTATCGGTTTCGATAACAGCCATCACTGCAAGGTATAATAAATATCCTGAGCTGTTATCGTTGCAGCGATAACTTTAAAGGTCACACTTGTTATGAGGTTGTGTCAATTGCAACACGCGCCAATCAAAAATTAAATTCAATTAAAATGAATTAAATTAGCCAAAAAATAAAAACTTTTGCGCACTTTTAGTTAATTAACAACTAATTAAAACATACCTTGAAAAAACGAGAGCTAATGAATAGGCAAAAAATAGAGATATAATTAATATTCAAACATTCAGCGCCCTCACACATTTCACACCAAGTAAAAGTGCTTTCGGCAAGTGTAAGAAAGAGCAAATAAAAGAGCTTTGAAAAAGCTTGAATAGTTTGTTTTTGGTATAGTCAAAATATGATGAATTAAGCTACATATGTACTTGTAGCTTTTCTTCTTTGTTTTTCATGTTTATCGCATTCTTTTGTTTGACGCCAAATAAACAAAGGGCGACGCTTCGCACAAAATACTTGTATACATTTATATATAAATATATATATGTATATATATATATATATATAAGATCTATATCCGTTTATATTCTCTAGTTATTTATAAAGAAAATACTAAATAAAAACAAACGCTTGTCCGAAATTGTTGTGTTCATTTAGCGGCCTCCCATTGGGACCAATGCTTTTCACAGCGAGCGGCAGTTTTCAGTGTTCGCATGAGGCCAAAAACGAGACAAATTGAGATTCGCAAGTGTTTTACATTTTGTTTTAAAACTTATTAAGCATACAGACGGGCATATTTTGTATTTTGTTGTGGCATTAATATTCATAACAAACACTCTGAGAGACTTGAGTGCAGTGGATGCTTGAATGGAAATTGCAATTGCTTCTCGTTCTAAGTATGTGACATATTTGTATGGCAATAATCACGGTTACAACAACAACACCAACAACAACTAACAACAGCTGCAACAACGAACCAAAATAAGAAAATATAATCAATTAAAAACACATGGAAATTATATTTACCCTTTGTATTTCCCTAAAAAACCAGATTTCATTGTTGCTCTAATTTAAACTGCATTCGAAAGGGCAAAAACTATGTGAACTTTGCCCACAATATGGGAACTACGTTATCAAAGTATTTACCATATTTAAATGTATAAATATCTAAACATATAAAAACACTTATATATATGTATGTATCTATTTGTCGGTACTATGAGTTTTCCTGCCAATCGCGAATTTGGCACAAACACTTACCGCTCGCTCTCCCTCTGTCGAGTATTACGCATTAGCGTAAACTGTGGGTGGGATTTCGAATACGCATGCAGCAAATAAAAGAATATTCTTGAACGTCATAGAAGCATTCATTCACATATATGACACGATAATACATACAAGTACATATGTATGTATGTACATATGTATGTTCAAGTACACAGGGAAAGTGCAAAATGAGACTGGTCTGTGCTGAATTTCTAATCCGCTAGAAATGTAGTAAATATATTGAAAATGAATGTGAATACCCAAAAGTCAATACATATTCATAAAAGTATTTGAAATTCTGAAAATACTTAAAAGCTTATATATTAATGTTAAACAAATACTATAAAGAATGTGAAATGCTTTCATTGAGTTGTGATATTGTTTTTATTTTTTACAATTTCTTTTGTATTTTCATATTTATTTATTTTATTTATTATTAAAATATATTATTTAGAATAGTATACGAGTCAATGGAACCAGCTTTATTGCTGGTAACTCATAGTTGGTAAGACATATAATACTTTTAGCTAATTTTATTAAACTGTGCATTGTTAGAAAAACAATAAGTTGATTTTATTTAATTTAAAATTTGTCATTTTATGATAGTCAAGATTTATTCGAACTAAGACTAATTAGTCTTTGATTACTGAAGTACGAGACGTAATACAAAATATTAATTATGAATAATATTGATATAATTATGAATTGTAGTATTCAATAACCATATGGCAAATGGCATGTTGTTTATTTATCTTTCGGTAGAAAATTCACTTTCTAACTCGTGTTCTAAGCAAACATACAATACCAAGTAATATTCGTAGTTTGTCGAGTGTAATTTTAATTGACAATTGCTTTTTATTTTGAAATGAAAAACTAGATGCGAACGCAAGTACTTTTCATTGTTTAGGCGAATAGAATTGTAAACATTTGTTGTTTATCTATAAGTGCTCAGGCGACATGCACAGCTATAGATACTGTAAAAGCAACAACAACAACAATTAATAACTAGAATTTGACAAAAGTCGCAAAAAGATAAACGAAAACGAAAAAAGTAAAGTTTCAAGCCTCCGTTATGTATGTATGCCGAAGTAAAAGCTTGAGACAATAGAAGTAAAGTGTATTTGTTTGCATCTATAATTATAGAGAACATAAATATGCATATTTATTGATTATATTTTACAAAATATTTAAATGTATATAAGTAGTTATTTTGTTTAATCTTCATTTGATTTAACATTTACGAGTTTTGTTAACTCTTATCGATTTCGATATCGATTCTCAATGAATATAAGAGTATTTTTATCGCTAGCTATAATTTCCATATATTTAGCTACTCATCATATACATATACATACATTTATAATAATTATTTATTTCAATTCATAAGTATTTGAAGACTTTAGTAGCTGGCATATGAATGCAATTGGCCGGAAATGTTTGTTGAGGAGATTTTGCTTGAGGTATGGGTATGTTTTGCTGGAGACTGGAAAACATGATGAGGTGCCAACTGGTTGCAAGTGATTCAGCGAAGCAACAATTTGTTGGGAAAACAGGGAAAAGAACCCAGTTGTTGGCATTATGAAAAACACTTGTTTAACGGGCGAGGCACGTCGATAACGAAGATGGGAAGGTGACGTACTTATAGTACATAGTTGCAGATAACATCTCTCTTGTGCTTGGCTTCATTCCGGGTTCGCATATTTGGCTTATCAGTTCTCAAAAATCAAAAATTCGTTGTCATTGGCAACGTCATCGATCGTCATCATCGCTTATGAGTAATGTGAGTTGAGATGTAAGAAAGATGCTGCCACAATCGCTTGGCTGCATCGATGCCTTGACATTGAATCTTAGCATCGCTTTCATTCGTTAAGTACATTGGCTCCAGTTTCACAACGTGTCTTACAATTCAATTAAGCTCATTAAACAGCATTCGATTCGGAATTCAAATTTTGAAAATCAAAATTAAAACGAAAATTAATTGGATTCGGATTGGGAATCAGAATTTATAGTTGAATTTATAGTCGGAGTTGCTTAACTCAAGCGATTACCGAGACAGCCTCAAATTCCGATTCCATGTACAATTCCGATTCCGATTCCGATTCCAATTCCAATTCCCCCGATACAAGCTAACGTCTCTGAGCTGCAACGTCGACTTCTACGACGGCGTCGTCGTTGGCATCGTTGGAGTCGGCATCGTCGGCGTCGGCGTCGACGTCAGCATCGGCGTCGGCGTCATCGTCATCGTTATTGTTATTGTTGTTGTTGTTGTTGTCGCTGCTATTCGCTTTTGGCGCAATCGAAAGTTACGTTTTGGCTTTACGTAGACCGCATTAGTTGTACGCTGAGTGTCGTCGACATCAGTTCACAGTTTCAAATTTAAAAGATCCAACGCAAAGAGACCAATTGTCAACAAAATTTGCGTGAAACTTGTGCTTGTGAGTAAACCAATTGAGTTGGAGCCAGTTGGCCAAATTGGTCTATTGGTCATTTAGTCAATTGGTCAAGTGTGTGCTCAAGCATCGCAGCCACAGAACTGTGAAAGTAGACCATCGAATTTGGAAGTCAGTTTCGATTTGGGAAGTGATGAATTGGGAAGTTTAATATATCATATCAGGATTAACAGAATAATCACACCTGAGAGATACCCTGTAATTATGTGAAACGCTTTGCTTTAGTTGTCAGTTTCAATGTGGGAAATGATGAGTTGGGAAATTTAACATCACACATCAGGATTAACAGAAAATTCACAAGGAGTATGCTGCCCGGGAGATACCCTATAACTATGTGAAATGCTTTTCTTTGCAAATCATTTTCGATTTAGAAATTTATGAGTTGGAAAATCTAATATCTAATATCAGGATAGTCAGAATAAACATAAGTGAGAATGCTACACATCTCAGGAATACCCTGTAATTATGTAAACTACTTTGCGCTAATAGTCAGTTTCAATGTGGGAAATTATGAGTTGGGAAAATGAATAACTAATGTCAGGATTAACAGAATAAATACAGGTGAGAATGGTGAGAGATACCCTGTAATTGTGTGAAATGCTGTACATTGCTTTGCATTTGGAATTGGAATATTTATTGTCTGATATCCGGACTAGCTGAACAATCACATGATGTTTGTCTGAAAGATACCCTGTAATTAGGTAAAGTGCATTGTGTCTATAGTCAGTTTCAATGTGGGGAAATTCGTTACAAAATGTAATATCTGATATCAGGATTCACAAAATAATTACAAGAGAGAATGGTGGGAGATACCCTGTAATTATGTAAAATGGTGGGCTTGTCAGTTTCAATGTAGGAAGTACAAAATTGGGATATTTAATATCTGATATCTGGAGAGAATTCTGCTCGCCCGAGAGATACCCTGTAATTTTGTAAAGTTCTTGCTGGCTCTGCCTATAATGGGTTATAATGGATATACCAAAGATCCAGAAAGATCTTCAAAATTATGCTTTTAATACGTTTTTAAGGATGCTCCAGCGAGGAAGCCTAAGAAGATTATTCTGTTAATAGTCGTATACTTTGATAGGTAAACAAACACATTTGTCTGCTATATTCTATGACTTCCAGCTCTCATTCTAAATAATAAGAATCTTCTATGCTTTTTTCTGTGAGCAATTAAGTTAGTTTATTTCTAAGAACGTTTTACACACCTTCTATGCGAACTAATATATCTAAATGATATTATTTTGTGTAAGAGTTGAGCTGTGATTATTATAATGTTTGAATGAATATGCCAATCGTACCATTTCCATTGTGCAAATCACCAATGGGGGACATGTGACTACTATGTTATATGATAACCGGCAATACTTCCATTTCCATTTCCATTTCCCTTTTCCACTCCCACTCCCACTCCCAGTCCCGTTTTCTGTTATTTATAACTATTAATTTGTGCAATTAACTTGCAAATCGCCGCGACTACAACTGATTAAATGTATTCGAATTGAACTATAAATAAGAATAATAATATTATTAATAATAACAAATTCAAACAAAACTCATCGTGATAACTTGAAAACTCGTGCTCGCATTTCTCCAACAATTTCGCCCGGCGGCGACAAAGTTTGCCATGAAATCCTCTCCTCATCCCTTTGGGCTCTGTAAACCCAAACGAATTCCAGTCTCAAGCCGATTCCCATACCAGGCAGTGAGCGGATCTCAGATTAGCTGGGACCCATCATGTTGTACTACTGTGTAAGCTCGTCGCATGTATTTCTCTTATATGACAATTGACTTATGCATGTGTTTATAAACATTTCGATAGTTATTTGATTTAAATGCAAATCATGCAAATACCATAAAACACAACACAACACAACACAGTTCAACAAAACAGAGCGCGTGTCGTTTACCCAACTCAGTTAAGAATTCCGTTCATGAACAGTTAAAGTTCTCTTTTGGGTTCCGCATCCCATGGATGCCGCAAGCAGCTGCAGGTACGGTGAAGCCTCCACCAGCAGAACAGCTGTCATTGATCAGCAAATTTTGTAGATTACGAGATTGTTTTGACTTTTTCGCATTCATAAATTTACACCAGAGCTATGAATCTGTCAGTAAATCAACTATTCTAAGCACTTGCAGTTAATAATATTACTTATTAGCAAAAACAGTTTTATTTTTACAAATTTCTCATGTGAAACTTTAGGCTAAGACTTTAAATTGGTTAGAGATTAGTCTAACTTAATCAAATATATTACAAATCTCTGAAGCACAAGTTTAGTTGAAGACTTTGAATTTGCTATTGATTAATCGATTGATTGTTCGCTTTTGTGAGCCTATACTGTACATGCTGTAATCGCATTTGCATTTCTCCTCCAGAAACTCTTTAAAGTTGAACAGTTTTCAGTTTTAGATTATACATTTGATCTGCATTCAAAGTGTCTGCAAGCTGAGCACGTGTTGCGCTCGTTGTGGCTATTAAAGATGTCCCAAAAACTGGTTAAGTGGCTTTTAGGCAATTAATGCACACGTGATTACGTTAATCGAATATTCAGTTAGCCACAATATTAACATACGTGATAACGTATTTCACCCGACAAACAGTTCAAGTGACTTTTTACCTTATTTCCCCAACAGACTTATTGACGATTATGGGGTTTACTAACTGATATATACTTGCATTATATATGCATATAACTATTTATGCATTTAACGTCAACTAAGGGCAGTTGACTTTAATTTCCATCGTAGTTAACGTCAAATGTAATATGTTATTAAGCAACTAACAGATGAGCTAACAATGCCAAGTAAATAAAATAGAAATGTGTGTTAAATTCTTTGTTGCACAGTGTGGCAGGGGCACACGACAACACGATTCAATTGTGTTAAATGATTCGCATTAAATGCGTACGTTTAACAACAAGAACTTAACAGTTAAATCAACATTAATTAAAGCCAAATAAATCACTGACAGCAGCTGTCCTATCAATAAAAACAATGGTTCAACAATTAACGAGACAGAAACTCATCGTAGACTATGTTGTGATTGTTGTCTGTTTTGTTGCTTTGGCTAGCTGATAAGGTGAATCGAAAGCACAATTAATTAGCACAATGCGTGGCTGCTTAGAGTTTTGCAACTAATCCACAATTTGGAGAGACACACTAACAGTGGGCTGGGGAGGAGAGAGGGGCGCCCATTGCAAGCGAGATTGGCCAACAATCGGATGAAGTCGAGCGTGGCCGTGGGCAGCGGTTGCTGCAACTGGGTTAATTTTCAATAAACTTTACATAGATAAACTATTAGAGTAGTTATTATTATTGTTATTATTATTATTATTATTATTGTTAACAATAAGTTGTTGCTATTGTTGCTGCGCTGTTGCAGCTAACTTTTCATATTTGGTCATCTATTTCATGGTCTTTTCTTGCAGACAGCGAATGCAATTTTAAGAAAATGGAGCTCGAGAACTACATACAGGCATCGGCATCTCCCAACAGCAAGCGTTTCGTTGTCGAAGATTCAAGTAAGTCCACATTGATAGCTTCCGGCTTAGAAAGTGACCAGGCGATGGCGGAAGTGCGTTTTTTTTTATTTTTGTATTGTTTGTGTTGGCGGTGCGACACTGTCTTCCACTGGCAATGGGGAAAAGGTAAGCAAAGCAACAGGCTAACAAGTTCACCGCTTGCCGGCATTCAGCCAATCACCGATTATCAACAAGTTGAAGTTCAACGCCAGTCAACAACAATTTGGCCATGAGACACACACACTCAGACTCAGACTGAGACTCCGACTGAGACTGAGATTCAGACTAGACTGCGAGTCGAACGCATCATGAGTCAGGCCTTCGGGGCATACGCGAAACTGGAACACTTTCACATATGTAATAATTCCCCCTCGCTCTCTCTCTCTCTCTCTCTCTAACTCTCGTGCAGTCACCAAGGTGACCTCCGATGGGGAACCGCATGGCATGATGACCATGGTGGCTGGTTTGTCAGGCCTATTAGCAGCTATTATTATATTGGCCGTGCTCGTTTCTATGGTGGCCTGTCGCAAGCAAAAAACGTAAGTTACCCCCACACATTTGTGGCATGTTAAGGATATTTCATCTATTGCATTCACAGCAAGAAGCAGCAGAGCACAACTATAGCCAGCGCTGTGGCAATGACAAGTGTTGAAGTAGCACAGCCTCAACTGGCCGGCAATCTGAATGCGGCATTTGCGGAGAGCACACTGAGCTTGAGTGTCGATGAGAAGGATAAGCAGAATCAGCTTCCCACAGCGATTGTTGTGGAGCGCTATTAATCTACTATTAAGCAATTATTTGATAGTGCTGGGAAGGCACGTGATGTATGTGAACACATAAGACTGACATTTAGAAATTTAAGCGCAACCATATTATAGTTAAAATATCATTTTTTTTATACATACATATGTAATCAACGTTTGTACGAGTATATAAATTGACATTTATATTTGATAATTTGAATTGATAACGATGTTGCCACACACTTGCAAGTGTGTGTTGAGCAATGCAAGATGTTATCGATGCGCAATGTCGATAACTTACATAACGATAGTGTGTGGAGCAATAATTGAGCAAGTCGATAGCTTACTCAATGCTATCGAACTATGAGCGCGTTATCGTTTGAAAGCGATTTTATCAACAAAATAAACAACATGCAATAATTGTGTCCAAACAACAACGTGCGTTTGCCGTTTGTATTTTTTTTTGTATATCTATCACATAAATACAAAAGTATCAAAATGCAGAAAATATTAATGAATAACTGTAGTTGTAAATGCGCTCAGAGCGCTGTGCTGCGACATCCCACAACCATGGCCAAGAGTGCCATGCGAATGTACATGCCATACTCAGCTTGACGGAAATACGCAGCGCGCGGATCCGAGTCAAAGTCACGGCTAATCTCCTCCACACGCGGCAGAGGATGCAACACAATGGTACGCTTATTTGCCCGGGTCATCAGCTTGGGTGTGACAATAAAGTGGCCACAGCACTGCAAATGGAAATGGGATTGTGATGAGGACGATGAGTTTGTTGTAATTTGAATGTAGTTCTCAGTGCTTTCACTTACGCGTTTGTATTCCTCCTCAGTCTGGAAGCGTTCACGCTGTATGCGCGTCATGTAGAGGACATCGGTGCTGGGCAGCGCCTGCTCAATGCTATCGAAGGCTCTTTGCGTGACGCCGCGCTGATCCAGATACCGCATAATGGCCTCGGGCATGCCCAGACCTGGAGGCGCCACATACTGCAGTGTGACATTGTAGAGCGTGAGCAGGCGCGACAGTGAGTGCACAGTGCGTCCATTCTTCAGATCGCCAACCATGGTGATGGTCAGCCCATTCACTGTGCCAATCTCCTCACGTATGGTGAACACGTCCAGCAGTGCCTGTGTCGGATGCTCACCGACGCCATCGCCGGCATTGATCAAGGGCTTGCGTGAGAAGGAAGCGGCACGCTGTTATGTTGGAAGAGTCGAGGATTAGTTGCTAGTTCAAGATGCTTCTATGCTGTGCAGGAATACTTACAGCCACTGCACCTGGTTCGGGGTGGCGCAGCACCAGGACATCCGCATAGCTGGCCATCACCTTGATGCTATCCTCGAGCGTCTCGCCCTTCTTCACCGAAGATGTCACCTGATCCATGTTGATCACATGGCCACCCAGACGCTGCATGGCCGCACCAAAGCTGCACTGGGTGCGCGTGCTCACCTCGTAGAAGATGCTGGCCATGATTTTGCCACGCAACAAATCGTCAACGGGACGATCCTTGGTCACACGTGACTTCAGCAGCTGCGCCAGATTGAATATGTCATTGAGATGCTCCTTGCCAAACATGTCCACGGAGATGACGTGCTTGCCCACCAAGCAGTGCGCCACGGGATTGGGCGAATTCTTCTGCAAGTACTCCTTGAGCGTGGCATTGCTGGAGGAGTCGAGTCGCAGCCTTGGCGATGGCGACACCGGACGCAGAAAGCTGCCTGCCGCCGGCGATATGCTCGAGGGGTCATCCTCGAAGTGCACAGTGGTGGAGCGTGTGCCCACGGCGCCGGCGCCGGCACCTTCGGTCAGGAGGCGAGCAAACGTATCGTTCACATCGGTGTCGCTGGGCAGTTCGTTGCCCTCCACCTCGGACTTTTGTGGCAGCGGCACCTTGGCACGCACATTCTGGCCGTAGCCGGGCTGGACGAGCACCTGGCCATCGATGTAGGCGACCTCGCCGCGCAGAACGACACGATGGACACGTCCCTTGACCTTGGTGCCGTTGAAGGGCGACCAGCGGGCCTTGGTCTTTAGTTCATTGTTACTGATGGTCCACTCCTCGTCGAGATCGATTTCCACGTAGGTCTGCGGCTGCTCCGGTAGATTGAAGATGTTGCGCGGATTGCGATAGAACTTTCTCTTGATGTCTTCCATGGTCAGGCGTCCCTCGTGGACGGCCTGCAGCAGAAGCGGCAAAATGGTCTCCAAGCCGGGGAATCCTGGCGGCGGGCGTTCCGATTGCTTCTCCTCGAGCGTATGTGGCGCATGGTCGGTGGCAAACACATCAATGTACTCCATGTGCTCCCAGAGCGCCTCCTGATCTTCCGGAGAGCACAGCAGCGGCCGCACCTCCGCCATGCCGGCACCGAGACGCTCCAGATCGCGTGTGCTGAGGAACAAGTGATGCGGACAGACCTCGCAGGTCACCCGCATGCCCTTCTCCTTTGCGGCGCGTATCAGCTGGATTTCCTCCTTGCGGGCCACATGACAGATGTGAATGGGACGCTCCAGTAGATGCGCCAGGAGCATTACGGCCGCCATGCTCTGTCGTTCCGCATGGCAAACGATGGGCGCCCGCTTCGGCCAGCGGGACAAGTGACGCTGCCAGGCAGCCATATCACTTAGCCTCAAGGTGCCGAAGGTATCATTGAGATACATCTTCAGGCCACACGCCTGCGTGGCCAGCTCGTGGACATGCTCCCAGTTGCTGTCCGAGGCGCCAACATACAATGCATAATCGCAACGGGCACCCAGACGAGCCAGCTCCCGGAACTGATTGAACGTATCGCGATCCACAATCGATGGATTCGTATTGGGCATGGCACAGACCATGGTAACGCCTCCGGCCAAAGCCGCTGCTGTGCCACTGGCAAAATCCTCCTTATGCGTCGCACCCGGCTCCCTCAGATGCACATGGACATCGATGAAGCCCGGCAACTTGACAATCCGACGCGACGTCATGCAATCCGTGTGCGTCTTCATGCCCGGATTACGTCCCGTGACGCGCATCGATTCCACCAACAGCTTTGTGCACTTGACGTCCGTCACCAATGGTATGGAATAGTCGACAGCCAGGCGCCGTGTGCGATAGCCGTGGGTCATAAACGAGGAGACTCTAAATCGCAAAAATATTGAGAAAACATAAAACTTTGTTAACTTTAAATTTGTAATTATTTCCCTTTCTTTACACATTTAGTGAGAAACATTAATTGCAATAATAATTAATATAATATTAATTGAAATAGTATATAAACAAACCTAAAAGTCACATTACAATCGGAGTGTAAATTATTTCTCACAGAAATTACTTAGTAAACAATTTTAAAGTGTATTGCCAGCGCCATCTAGCGTACAGTGCTCGTAGCTTGCTTGTTGGCTTTGTTAACTTTCCATTTAAAAAGTTCAATTTTCAGTTTGTAATTCTTTCCCTTTCTTTAAATATTATTAAGTGAAAAACATTAATTGCAATAATTATTAATATAATATTAATTGTAATATTATACAAACAAACTTAAAAGTCACATTACAATCGGACTGTAAATTATTTCTGACAGAAATTAGTAAACAATTTTAAAGTGTATTACCAGCGCCATCTAGCGTACAGTGCTTGTAGCTTGCTTGTGAGCTTAGTGCTTCAATTGACTTTAGATATAGTATAAAGTATGTATAAAGCTGCAAATATGCGTGGCTCTATCGAAAACCTATGTACAGGGTAACTCTAAGTCGAGCAGACTCTCTTACCTGCGCACTCCACCGCCACGCATTGGCAGATTGATGACCAAATCGAATTGTTTGTTGGCCAGAAACTCGGCCAGATGCCGCAGCTCTCCATTGATGTCATCGGGCGTTGTCTTATCGAATGTCCACTGTACGGACTCCACCTGCAAGACAAAATCAGCGCATTAGCTATCAATTGTGGACACTGTGGCCCAAGCTAACCGAGATCAAGGCCAAGCATTGACAAATACTTGTCTAGCGCAAACAAAGTTATCATTCTTTCTGCAACTAAATAATATATTACAGCTCTATTTGGACAATAACATTCAATCAGACTTAATATCAATAATAGCACAGAGCGACACCCAATAATACACACTGCTGCACAGTGGTGCAAATACTAATGAAAGAGGAGGCAGCATACTTGACTTGACTGAGACACTTGAGAAGTAAATAATAAAATTAAGAATAGTGTTAATAAAAATATTAATATAATAATTAAAAATAATAATACAAATATTAAATAAAAATTAATTAATACAAATATTAAATAAAAATAAATTAATACAAATATTAAATAAAAATAAATTAATAAATATATAAATTAATATATTATTTTTAAATTTTATGCTATTCTATCTTTTTCTGGGAAACGAACTACGAAAAATGTTATTTTAGACAATTAATATTCTTAATTATAATATTATACAAAAACTAATTGCCTAAATTTAACAATATTTTTAAAGCTGTTTACAACTAAATTTGCTGTCTGCACTTTGATCTATCTCTAATTAATGTGCATTAATTAATTTAAGCTTTAACTTGTTCCATTTAAGGTTGCTTAAAAATAAAAGAATTAATATCTGGTTGTATTAAAAGTTATAATAATTTTCAAGCAGTTACTTATTAAATTTATTCTTCATCAACTCAATCATTATCTCTATACATATTTTTATTACATATATCACGAACTTTTGAGATATCTCTTGACTCATATTTTATTTATTATTATATTATTATATTATTATATTATTATATTATTATATTATTATATTATTATATTATTTTATTATTTACGATATTAATTTATATTGAATTATTTTTATGTTTATGTACTTAAAACACTTTTGATATTTATATTATATAGCATAATTAAATGAATTGTAGTTTTAATCCAGTTATTTGATTTGATATATTTATACTTTTCACTTTCCACTCACTGACTGTCTTGCCCCACTGTGCGTCTTCCCATTGCGTCTCCCATTTCCATGTTTACATGGCAAAAAGCTGATAAGAACATTGTTCTCCACTTGACTAGCCGGAAGTGTAGGAAGAGTCAACACTTGTCGTGGTGCACTGTGGTGCTTGGTGCTGCTTGGTGGTGCTGATCTTATCGAAGACAAGACAAGTGACAACCAGCAAGCAAGCAAATGGCATTCGATCGATTGGGATCGATATCAGTTGGACAGGAGTCACAATTGATGCAGCATTTCAGCAGCTGCGCATTTCGTTCAGTTTGGAGAACCATTGAGTTCGAGAACCTTTGCCATGGGCTGTCCCTGCTCCAAGAGATTGGACAACCAGACACTAGGCAGTCCCTTGCAGCAATTGCAGGCAGCGGAGGCGCCACAACGTGTGCAACATCGCCGTCGCCAGGAGGAGAAACGTCAACGGCAATTGGCCAAGCTGCAGAAGCGCAATGCACGCAAGCGGCGACATCAGCGAGGCACCACCACAAATGGAGGCGACTCCTTGCGGCGCGGCAGTCTGCGTCGCAGCCAGCGTCGCAGCCAGCGCGGCAGCCATAGCAATGTTGCCCCCCAGCTGCGTCTACGCGGTGGCAGCAACGGCAGCAGCGCCACCGAATGCATCAGCGCCCTGTATGCCCGCACCTTGGAACAGCAGCGGGAGGAGCATCAGTTGGCCATTGAGCTGAAGACGCGTCATCAACTGGAGCGACAGCTGCACACGTTCCTCCTCAATCATCTGCTCCTGGGCGTCCAGTTCTTTGGCCACACCGAGCACGAGTTGGCCGCCATCGATGAGCAGCTGCTGGCCAAGCAGCGTGCCTGCTCCCAGACCCTCACCGAGCACAGTCTGCTCCATGTCAGTGCCATTGATGTGGCTGTTGCCAGGCGATTGCTCTTCAAGGCCACGTAAGTACAGTGGAACCACGCTATACCAGATTACTACCTTGTGCAGTGCAGCAGAATCGCTGGCAAATGAGCTGATCCGTTGATAGATCAGCAAACGAGCTGATCCGTTGATAGATCCAGCAGAGATTTCGTTTATAGAGTGGAGCATAGTACAGTGGGACTACGCTAAGAGGTATCTTAAGAACATATAAATGAAGTCTAATCAACTAAAGACCAAACATCAGCTTGAACTTATAGAAAAGAAAAACAAAGTGTACACATGTACAGTGGAACATCGCTACAGTGCACACTTTGTGCATTGCAGCTTACTCAGTAGACAGCTGATCAACTTATTCCACATCACAGTTACAATGATCGTCAAACAATTTGACTTGACCAGTAACGCAGTGTACGCAAGTTCATCAAGAACGAAGCTTCACTGTACATATACTAGGTACATAGCCACGAGTAGAACATATCTATATCAAATAATTCGAAAACTCTGCTGCATTTCCCCTGAATATTGAGAGCAAACCGTGATAAACATATTTTACAGGGTATCTAGAGTATGTCTCATTCGATTTCTTAAACATTTATCATAGAAATGTTCAAGCAAGTTAAAAATAAGCGAAACTTGTTCTTGATTCAGTTTAAGAAAGTTCATACTGTCGACGCCAAACTACAGAGTATCTACTATTCGAGCAAGTCGAGATATAAGAAGAACATTGACATTTAGAATTTCTTTACACTCATTTCGAAAACACAATTTGTTTTAAATAAGTCCAAATAATTGAAGGCCAAGCAGAGATTGTTCCTGAACTGAACTAGTTCTTCAGGTGCATAGGGTAGCTTCGGAACTAGTCTCGTGGTGGTTTCATTGCATTCGCTAAGGACAAGATTAGAGTATAGAGAATTATGTTGAACAAGTTCAGTTCACCAACTGGTTCCGTTCATTGACTGTTTCAATTCATGTAACAAAGATTTTTCCTGAACTGAACTAGTTCTTCAGTTGCATAGGGTCGCTGCGGAACTAGTCTCGTTGTGGTTTCATTGCTTTCGCTTTAGAGTGCAGAGAACTATGTTGAACAAGTTCAGTTCACCAACTGGTTCCGTTCATTGACTGGTTCCATTCATGTAACATATTTGATTGCAATTATCTTAGCAATGGACCCCATCGACAGTTGGCTCCAGATCAGGATCGGGGCCAAGACCGCGCCCCTCCCCCGCCGGCAGAGCCGCTGCAGAGGCCGCTCACCTACGTGGTGTTCGATAACGTGGACGTGGCTCGACCGAATGATGCCAACTATGATTCGATATCCGCACTGTGCAAGGTGCTCCTGGAGACGGATTACTACAACACGACCCCGTGTCGTAGTCAGTATGTGCAGCTGCTGGAGCAGAGTCGTTGGATGGGCTATGTGCGTCTCAAGCTGCGCGAGGCGGCGCCAATGCAACGCAGCTCGAGCGCCAGTCCAAGCGACGAGGGCGACTTGGACACCGATGGCGTCTACACGGATGTTAGCTCCGGCTACAGCACCGGGACGGGAAGAGGAAGCGGAAGCGGAAGCTGGAGCGAGGGGGACTACGATCATGTGTACATAGCACGCTTGAATACCCAGCGATCGCTGGAGGAGCTGAAGCTGCCAAGAGTTGAGCTGCAGCGCAATGTGCTGCCGGAGGAGTGCATCTGTCGATTGAGCAGCTGCCTGCCGCCGTGGCTGGAGCAGAGCGACGACGAGGTGGACTCCAATGAGAGTGAGAGCGATAATGGCGTTGACAATGCCGATGAGGATGAAGATGAGGAAGGCAATCAGCTGGAGCAGCGCTCCGGCTATGAGACGGTTCAGGTGCTGCGCCAATGTCGCGTTGAGCAACTGCGTCGTTGTGTGCTGCTCCAGCAGTGTTATCTCAGCTCCCATAAGTTTATGCACTACTTTGGCGAGCTGCTCCGCCAGCAGCTGGCGGCACAGCTGGACATCAGTGCGGCACAGCTGTCAGCTGGCAGCTATCGGGGCTGCAGCGTCTATACCACAACGGAGGAGCTGGTGCCCGCCATCCATGTGCCACACGGTTGGCCCGACTGCGCCTTTGAGTTCAATCTGCGCGCTCGTCCCCAGCTCACAAATCTCCACACGGGCGAGAAATCCCAATGGCCGACAGCGGCCATGCGAAAGCGCATCCAATCCTTTGGCTACCACGTGGTGCCAGTGGGATATGCCCCAAAGCGAGCACGTAATCCCTTCCGGGAGCTGGAATGGCGCATCATATTCCCACAGGCGGAACACTATCTGGAGCGCCAGCTGACCCGGATGCAGTTGAAGCTGCTACTCCTGCTGAAGACGCTGCTGAGGAGCTTCGTCACCGACAAGTGCCAGGCGATGGGCCACATCATGGAGCAGCTGCGCACGCATCTCTTTTGGCAATGCGAGCGCCAGGACAGCCCGGACTGCCCGGAGGAGTTCCTCGGCGAGCAGCTGGTGCGCTTTGTGCGCTCCTTTGTGGACTGCCTGGCCAAGAAGCAGCTGTGGGATTACTTCATCCAGAGGCGAAATCTCTTCGAGCATGTGCCGGAGGATGCACTGATGGAGCTGCGCTCGATCATGGCTGGCATTGCCGAGCAGCCACTCGTCCATGTGCTCCAGGCACTGCGCAATCTCCAGCACGCCGACAACTTCTATCCCAAGCTGAACTATGCTCAAGTGGTGGACACTCTGGTCACAAAGGATTATCTACAGCTGCGCAGCAAGGCCAAGTTCTCACGTCATCCTCTGTTCGCGCAGGACCAGCAGCAGCAGCTGCAGCAGCTGGAGGAGCTGGAGGAGCAGACCCAGCGGCAGGATGCTCCTGCTCCCAGTGATCCCCAGGGGCTGCTGGGCATGCGGCAACACCAGGAGCGGACGCGTGGCAAGCTGCGTCGCAAGACGCAACTGCTGCGCGCCCAGCAACTGAAGCTGGCCGAGGAGCGACGCAGCTCGTCGAACTCCTTGAGCCTGGACATGGACATGGCGCTGCTGATGCCAAGACCATCCCAGGCCTCCCGCACTTCCAGCAGACGCAACTCCTCTGGCTCCGCCTGCGCCTCCGTTTCCGCCTCCGCCTCCGTTTCCGACTCCTATGCGACAACTGCTCAGCTCAACGATGGCGTCGAGATACTGCGACGCACAAATCTCTTGGAGCAGCTGCTGGATCACATGCTGGCCATGCTGTCGAAGGCAACAGAGTTTCGCAATGCCCAGCATGGCCAGCTTTATCTGGAGCAGGCCCAGCGCCTCTGTCGCCTCTATCAGCACTTGGGCTGCTCCCAGAATGCCCAACACTATGCGGAGAGAATCTGCCTGGCGGCGAGTAGCCTCGAGCGATCCTCGAGCAGTCCCAGAGCCAGCTGCACTTCCACATCGCATCGCAAGTCCCTCAAGTTCGTGGAGCATGTGGTGCAATTGCACACAACTCCCGCAACTCCAAGCACATTAGCTGCTCCTGCTGCTGCTCCTGCTCCTGTTCCTGCTCCTGCTCCTGTTGCAAATGCGGACGAGATCGTCGAGGAGGCGACAGCGCAAACAGCAACAGATGCGGCAACGCCCAAGGAGGGAGCTACAACACTGAGCGCATTGCTCCAACGCATGCAGATGGATTCACCTGTGAGCATCCAAGCCATCAGCTCCAGGACGGAGCAACTCATGCAGAACCTCGAGCTACGTGATCTGGTCAAGCGGAAGACACAGAAGCTGAAGAATGCCTTCAACTAGGGGGACTCCCACTGCCCCCCTTCCCACTATGCAAATGACGACTACAATCAATCAAATCAATCAATCAATCAATCAACTTGACTTCACTTCAAAATTTCAGATAATTCAAGTGTTACAGTCAAGCTGCTCTATGGTGAACTTCTCTCTAGCACATTATTTGCAGTAACTTTTAAATAGTTCAATTGGTTATTCTTTAGTTACGTTAAGAAAATGTATTTGTTTATGTTATGTTAAATAATATGTTGAATTAATTAATAAAATAATAATTTAATAAGAAAAGAAAATTCATTTGAAAAGCTTTTCTTAAATGGAAATACTTCCTTAAATGGAAATACTTTTAATAATAGACAATAAATAAATGGACTTAATATCTTAAATAAAGAGGGGAACAAAGTGTAGTTTCTTCTATTAACAAACATCGATTAACAAACAATCGACTTTATGAAATCGACTTTAGTTTCATGTAAATGTGTGGTAACTCTGTCTTTCGCTACTTCCCTCGTACTCTCTCTTTATTTATGCCTCTTGCCTTTTTCTCTCACTCTCTCTCTCTCCCTCCCCGTAGACAGAGAGCTACATATCTACATCTCTTTCTCACTCTCTCTCTCCCTATCTCTCTCTCTCTCTCTTCCTCTCTCTCTTCCTCTCTCTCCCTCTCTATCTCTCCCTCTCTCCGTCCCTCTCTCTTTCCTTTCAATGTAATCCTAATTCATTTTAACTATCCTTCTCTCCCTCTCTCTTTCTCTCTCTCTCCTCTCTCTCTCTCTCCCTGTCCCTCTTTCTCCCTTTCTCTCTCTCTCTCTCCTCTCTCTCTCTCTTTCCTTTCAATGTAATCCTAATTCCTAACTTTCCTTCTCTCCCTCTCTCTCTCTCTCTCCACCTCTGTCTCTTTCTCTCTCTCCCTCTCTCTCTCTGTCTCTCTCTCTCTCCCTTTCTCTCTCCCTCTCTTTCCTTTCAATGTAATCCCAATTCCTAACTTTCCTTCTCTTCCTCTCTCTCCCTCTCTCCGTCCCTCTCTCTTTCCTTTAATATAATCCTAATTCATT
Organism: Drosophila macrospina; assembly: GCA_035042075.1. Taxonomy (NCBI): domain Eukaryota; kingdom Metazoa; phylum Arthropoda; class Insecta; order Diptera; family Drosophilidae; genus Drosophila; species Drosophila macrospina. The sequence goes on along the minus strand of JAWNLW010000587.1, from coordinate 1,285,895 downwards.
TTAACTATCCTTCTCTCCCTCTCTCTTTCTCTATCCCTCTCTCTCTCTCTCTCTCTCTCTCTCTCTCTCCCTCTCTCTTTCCTTTCAATGCAATCCTAATTCATTTTCTTTCTCCCACTCTGTCTCTTTCATTCTAACTTCCTTCCCTTTCCTTCCCTTCCTTTTTCCCCCTCATTCCCATGAGGCAATCGAGAATAAACATACAATAAATTGTACTCACATCAACTCCGTGCTCCGCATAGAAGTCTCCTGTGCCCATGGAGGCGTACAGCTTGTAGCCCATCTTGGCCAGATCCCGAATAGAAGACAACAGTTCCATTTTGTGCTGCAGGAGGGATAGAAAATATAGGAATGTATTAAAGGAAACGTCTGGCATAGTCCCAGATGATTGAACGCACCTTGAAGCTGCCAATGGAGAGGAGTATGGCATTCTTGGGTATCTGGAAGCCCGTGGACATCATGGCCTTTAGATAGGCCTCGTAGCGATTGTCGCCAAAGCAGGCAACCTCCCCGGTGGAGGCCATTTCGACGCCCAGCTGGACATCGGCGCCGGCAAGGCGGGAGAAACTGAACTGAGGCACCTTGACGCCGACTTTTCCGACGCCATGGAGCACATCCAATGGCTCCACATCCATGCCGACAATGGCACGGGTGGCCGTGGCAACAAAGTCATGATCGAGGGTCTTGGAGACAAAGGGGAAGGAGCGAGAGACACGGACATTGCATTCAATGACCTTCAGTTCGTTGTTCTTGGCAATGAGTTGCATGTTGAAGGGTCCTGTGACATCCAGGACGCTGGCCAGATCCCGTGTTATGCGCTTGATGGCCTCGAGGGTCTCGGCATTGAGATCTTGCGGTGGTGTCACCAACGTTGCATCGCCTGAATGAACACCAGCGTTCTCAACATGCTCGGAGACGGCCATGCAAAGGATTTGTCCATCTGCCGCCACGGCGTCCACATCGATTTCCTTGGCCTCCGTGAGGAACTTCGAAATGACGACGGGATGCTCGCGACTCACCTCGGAGGCGGCATTCAGATACGTCTCCAGATCCTGATCCGAATAGGCGACATTCATGGCAGCACCGGAGAGCACATACGAAGGTCGGACGAGACAGGGATAGCCCACCTCCTGGCAGAACTCGATGGCGGACTGCAGGTTCGTCAACTCCTTCCACAGCGGCTGCAGAATGCCCTTCCTGTCCAACATGCGGGAGAACTTGAAGCGATTCTCGGCACAGTCAATCGACTCGGGCGATGTGCCCAGCACCTTGGCCTGCTGGCGATGCAGATCCATGGCAATATTATTGGGCAACTGGCCGCCCATGGAGAGAATGATGCCATCGGAGCGCTCCATCTCATAGATATCCATGACGACCTCAAAGCTAATCTCCTCGAAGTACAAGCGATCACACATATCATAATCGGTTGAGACCGTCTCCGGATTATAGTTGATCATAATGGTGGACTTCTTGAGGTTCCTCAACTCGCGCAAGCAGCCGACGGCACACCAATCGAACTCCACGGAGGAGCCAATGCGATAGACTCCCGAACCAACGACAATTGTGTGTCCCCCGGGGAAGAGAACGTCATGCTCGGCGGCATTGTATGTGTTGTACAGATAGTTGGTGCTCGCTGGCCATTCTCCGGCAACGGTGTCGATCTGCTTGACAAACGGCCGGATGTTGTGCTCCAGGCGCTGTTGACGCACGGCCAGCTCGGTGCTCTTGGTGGCCATGGCGATCTGTTTGTCCGCGAATCCCATACGCTTGGCGCTGAGCAGTAGCTTTGGGGTGAGTTGATTACCCGCCGACTCCAGCTGGCCATAGAACTCGATGATGTGCTGCAGCTTGTGGAGGAACCAACGATCGATTTTGGTCAGCTCATGCAACTCCTCGATGCACATGCCCGCCTTGATGGCAGCGGCAAGGACAAAGGGACGTCGATCGGTGGGCTCCGACAGCTGCTCCTTGTCGACGGGCGAGAGATATGGATCGAAGCCCTGGACATCGCCATCGACCATGCGCAATGCCTTCTGGAATGCCTCCTCGAAGCTGCGTCCAATGGCCATCACCTCGCCGACGCTCTTCATGGAGCTGCCAATGTGCTTGCTGACGCGCACGAATTTGGCCAGATCCCAGCGTGGTATCTTCACCACACAGTAATCCAGGCTGGGCTCAAAGCATGCCGTCGTATTGCCCGTCACCGAGTTGCGAATCTCCGGCAGAGGCTCGCCCAGTGCCAGCTTGGCGGCCACGTAGGCCAAGGGATAACCCGTCGCCTTGCTGGCCAGAGCCGAGCTGCGGGACAGGCGAGCATTCACCTCGATGATGTAATACTGCTCCGAGTGGGGGCAGAGGGCGTACTGAATGTTGCACTCGCCGACAACGCCAAAGTGACGGATCACCTTGAGCGCGGTGCTCCGGAGCATTTGATACTCGCGATCGGAAAGCGTTTGCGATGGAGCAACCACAATGCTCTCGCCCGTATGGATGCCCAGCGGATCAAAGTTCTCCATGTTGCAGACGGTAATGCAATTGTCGTAGGCATCGCGCACCACCTCGTACTCCACCTCCTTCCAGCCCTTCAACGATTTGTCCACAATCAATTGACTCGAATGGGCCAGGGCCTGGTGGGCCAGTGTCTCCAGCTCCTGCTCGTTGTTGGCAAACCCGGAGCCCAGGCCGCCCAAGGAGAAGGCCGCACGTGCCATCACCGGATAGCCAAGACGTCGCGCTGCCTCCAAGGCCTCAGCAACGGTGTAAACCGCCTCCGAGGGTGCGACACGCTCCCCAATCTCATTGACACGCTGGGCAAACAGCTTGCGATCCTCCGTCTCAATGATGGACTGTATGGGCGTACCAAGAATCCGTACATTGTACTTGGCAAAGATCCCGGCACGTTCCAGTTCCACGCCGCAATTGAGCGCCGTCTGGCCGCCAAAGGTGAGGAGTACGCCGTTTGGGCGTTCCGATTTGATGACCTGCTCCACATAGTCCGGTGTGAGGGGCAGGAAGTAGCACTTGTCGGCCATGCCCTTGGATGTCTGGACCGTGGCAATGTTGGGATTGATGAGAACCGTCTGAATATTGCACTCCCGCATCGCCTTGATAGCCTGCGATCCAGAATAGTCAAACTCCCCGGCCTGGCCAATCGATAGACCGCCGGAGCCCAAGATGAGCACCTTGCGAGGTCTCGGCTGGGGATCGGGGCGGGTGACGCGCAGGCGCCGCTCGATCAGCTGTGGCACGGTGAACTGCGGCTGCCGGATGGCGTCGAGGAAGACATCGAAGAGGAACTCCGTGTCCTGCGGTCCGGCATGATGTTCCGGATGAAACTGTACCGAGAAATAGGGTTTGCTGCGATGCACGATTCCCTCGTTGGTGCCATCGTTGGCATTGACGAACAGCTCCTCCCAATCCGATGGCAGCTTCTTCAGATCAACGGCATAGCCATGATTCTGGGATGTTAGGAGACAACGACCAGTGGCCCGATGGAGGCAGGGCAGATTGTGGCCACGATTGCCGTACTTCATCTTGAAGGTGTCGCAGCCAATGGCCGTGGCCAGCAGCTGATGGCCAAGACAGATGCCAAAGATGGGCTTCTTGCCCACCTGCAGCACACGCTTCACATGCTCCACAATCGGCTTGCAGCTGATGGGATTACCGGGTCCATTGCAGAGGAAGAGTGCATCGTACTGATCCTCCTGCAGCTGGGCGCTCCACGGCAGCAGCTGGACGGAGGTGCCACGCTGCAGCAGGCAACGCAATTGATTCAGTTTAAGGCCGCAATCCAAGATTGCGATCCGTGGTCCATTTGACTGGGGAGCTTTATAGAGTACCGCCTCCTTAATGGCGCACTCCTTGGCCAGATTGCGGTGATTGGGATCCTCGAAAGGGGCCAACGGCAGGTTGGGCTCCTCATAGACAATCCGACCCAGAAGGCTGCCCTGCTCCCTTAACTTTTTGGTCAACATCCGCGTATCGATGCCACTAATTCCAGGCACATTGTGCTTCGCCAGCCACTGGGAGAGCGTCTGCTGGGATCGCCAATGCGAGGGCGTCTCGCAAATCTCACCCACCACTAGACCAGCTGCCTGTATAGCACCGTCAAACCACTCAAAGTGCTCCGGCAGACCATGTGCATCCAACTGGGTCACATCTGGCACTCCGTAGTTGCCAATCAAGGGATAGGTCAACACCAGGATCTGTGCTCTATAAGAACGATCCGTCAGCGCCTCCGTGTAGCCAACCATACCCGTCTGGAAGACAACCTCGCCACTTGTGGCCGTACTCTTGGCCCCGAAGGAGCATCCTGGCATTACGGTGCCATCCTCCAGCACAAGGTAACAATCTGTGGTCGACATTTCGCTGAGGAATTCATTCAAATTCAAAGTAAATTAATTAAATTAAGTAATTAATATAATAAAATAGTTTAATTAATTAACTAATGGATTTTGAATCTCATTAACAGTGTCAACTAGTTAACAGAGTCAATGCTGATAAGATTTTAATTTTAACAGAGAACTATTAACAGCGCGCTGTTAATTAACAGAACTAGCGGAGGCAAATCACTAGAAGAAAATATATAAAGCTCCCATCAAAGTTTAATTTTGAAAAGCCTTAGCATGTTCGAATAGAAAATACCCTGTAGATAATAGTTGCTAAAATAAAGAAAGATTTTTCTTTGTGATTTTATTACGAATTTATTTTCATTATTAAAACAATTTGGCTTACAGAATGATGCATTCGTATTGGATTACTGAGAGAGTTTTTGCATAAAATAAACAATAGCTCAAGATATAAAACCTTTTTAATTTCTTAACATTTATCTTGTCAATTGATCTCCGCACAGTTTCGATGTTTATTCGATGAAAGATAAAACATTTCAAGATGCTTGATCGTTGTTGATATGTCTGCTCCAAAATTATAATAAATAAATATTCATGTTTATTGATTTTGAAACGTGGATAGCGAATTTTTCCCAGAGAAACACGATACGCATTCTATTTGATCAGATATTTTTCTCCAGTGGGAAATAAAGAAAGAATTCAGTAATGCATGTTGACTCAAGCAACTGATAACAAAATTCTATATTGATTTCAAATGCAGAAAATTCAAGTACACTATGTCCGTTTGTATATTTATATATATATATATAGTTAGATATGGGAATTACACATTTGGTAGTCGTAGTAGTTCAATTCAATTAAAAATGTATTCAATCAATAAAGATTTTTTTGTTATTTTTAGCTATTCAATTAATCGACAAAATTAATTGTTGATATCTGATTGATTCCTATTAGCTATTCATTTAGGTATATGCATATATGTACATCTATCAAAATATACTTTGTGACTGAACTTATCTCCTTGAATGAGAACAACTGTAATAGTAGTAGAAAGTACTAAAGGGTTGGCCAATGTTGCCGAGCAACTTGTTGAAAGACTTAGGTACATGTGTGCGCGTACCTCAATGGAATACACATTGTGGGGCTTATCACTGTTGTTCGAGTGCATACGACAGCATATGCATGTGTGTACATAGATAGCTGCATACACACACACACACACACACACATGCATGCACAACAAATGTCTTTTAAATATCTACTTTTCAAAAATGTGCGTACAGAGTTCAACTGTTCAAGTTCAAGACCGGTTCATTTTACACACTTAGATGTGTACAGGAATACACATACATACAAACACTCATACATTCATACATGTGTGTATAGGTGAAAAGACACGGTTAATGTTAATGTCATTTAACGGGCAGGCGGCTTCTTTAATTCGAAACTTTTTTGCGTCGCATTCATCAATTCATATCAATTATATTAAAACTCTTTTTGGGAGCAATGGGAGCAAAAGGGATATCATTGATAAACATTATCAGTACACTCCACTTACTTTTCGTTTGTTTATCTCGTCAATGTTTTGTTTTGAAACTACGTGTATTTGTTAATGGCCAGCAAATATGCGAAGCACATGTGCACGTGTTTTATGAAAAATTGCAAATGGCAATCGCGACAGAACTCAGAATTAACAACCGGCGTCAGCCACAGAATTCGTCGACTGAACCATAAATCGTTTGCAAGCGTTGATAATATAGAAGCCACTGTTAAGATCCGAACTTTAACAGAGCTGCGCCGAAGAAGCGTCGTACTAATGCTGTCAACGGTTAAGCTTTAAAAGTGTCGATAAGTCTTTAATCAATGTTATAAACATCTGCAGACGGAGCTAACAAATTATTCTTGTAATGCATATATAACTATTTGTTAGAAATATTTAAAAACATATTTAATGCGTCTTACAATTCAAATGTTATTATGCGAATATTAATTTTGCCGATATTCTCTTGGTATCGATAGCTGGAGTTGCACATTTGGAGCCCGAAATAGTTCAGCCATAGCCACTACCGATACTATCGTTATGGTAACATGTGCTGTCCACTATCGATTGTTATTTTCACCAATCGACTTTATTATGACAGTTGCATTTTTAAATTTGAACTTAATCAAATGGTGGATTATTCAATTATTTCCGCAAGCCAATGATAACAAAACTATTGCAATATTATATTTATGAAGCACCAAAAAATGCATGTAATCAAATGTATGGAATCAAATGGAAAATTTCCTATATGATGAGCAGCTTTATTTTCATTTTTAATTAAATAAAAATTGTTCAGGAAACAGTTCAACATTTTGAGTATTTATTGAATTTTGGAAAAACCAAAAAGCTATACCACCTCCACAGATAATAACGGTAAGCAATTCAGTGTTGCAAAACGCAATTGCAATTCATATTTGATATTTATTCATAAGGTATGTATGTATTTATGTATATACATCTATTTATTGGGTATATACGTCATGTGCCTGTGTGTCATACATAATGTGTGAATGTCAATTATGCATGTGTATATATGTATATGTATACGTATATGTTTATGTATATGTATGTATGTAGTACAAAAGCATAACAAATAAATAACAAGAAATTATTCAGTATTAGGACAACGCATACAGTTTGGTCTACTTTGGAGGGGCCACCAAATGGTCCACTTTTGGTTAATAACGCACAGAGAACGAAAACAAAATGTTGTAGTTTGACAAGATTTAAACAAAATTAAAAAAAAAATATATGTATATATATAAATTTAAAATCATTGCTAAATGCGCTGGGTCAAAGTTGGAAACCAAAGTCAAGTTAAACATTGGTTGGTGCATCCATGCCACAAATGACGGACTTGACAACCGCAGCGGCGGAGAGTGAGGCAAAGTTCTGCCATTTGCGTGTGGACATGCCATCCTTGTAGTCGGATATACCCTTCACCAGTATGAAGCTCTCCCGGCAATTGCCAATGATGCTGTCCAGAACGCTGCTCATCTCCACATCCGTGGCCAGTAGACCAAATTTACGGGCGAACTGTGTGCGCAGATCATCGTTACGCACCAGATCGCGGCCAGAGCCAATGGGTCCCAGATGCAGACGCAGCCGCGTCACGCCATTTATCTCATCGGCCGCAATGGGATGGGCCACCTCAATGACCTCATTGTTGCCAATGTTCATAAAGAGTTTATCTGTCTTGGCATCGGGACGCCCAAAGTCGCTTTCCGTCTTCTGGGCGAGTGTTTGCTGGGCATCGTTCAGATACGTTTCCCAGGGACGTTTGAGCTCCATGTTCGCCTGCAGACTCTCAGCGATTTGTTGCAGTGAATCGTTGATCGGGAAATATGTCTTCACATCCTCCCCGCTCTTGTACACATACACATAGGGCTTCTCCTTGCTGCAACAAAGATACAAATTGGAACACATGAAAGACTGGTTAATGTTGTTTGCTATGCCATCCAGAACTGACCTGTTGATTAACGCCCGCTGTTTGTCCACATACGAGATGACCACATCGCCCAATCGCACATGCTTCTTGTAGTCGGTGTAATGGGGCACACCGCCAGCCACGCCCACAATGAATACGTAGTCAACCTTTTGGAATGTGCCCAACAGTCTGGTTGTCGTATTGCCAGTCGCCGTCATCGCCTCCCGCGTGCTGCCCACCGATGGCAGCTTTGTGCTCACAATCCTATGTGCTCCAATGTTGCCCAAGGTATAAACATTTGATTCGCCTGTTCGGGATGAGAAACGGGAGAATAGATTGGTTTATTGCTTTAACATTATTTGGGATCATTCAATGGCCATGATGAGTACATATATGTATGTATATACACATGTGCGTGTGACTGTGTGTCTGTGTGTGTGTGTGTGAGCTGAGTTTGTGAATGTGTTTGTTGTGTGACTTTATGTGCGTGACAACGACAATCAACGGGAATGGAATACCAAAAGTTTAATTATCGTATATGTGTATGTGTTTAATCCATCGGCCCATGACAACAACAATAATAACAACAAAAGCACCTTTACGCTTACAACAACAACAACAACAAACAATTGTGACGAAACAGAGTAATAATAAGACTAATAATAATAAAACCAAAGGCCAAGTTCACAATCATTGCTAATGTTTTTGTCCTCAAAATATCCCAAAAGGATCTCGAGAAGAAGGTATCGCAACTGCCTAGGAAATGAGTATACTATATTTATAAGCCAATAAAACTGCCGAGAAACTAAACTGAATATGCTTAATTATCATTAATATTTATGCTTTTCAATTGAAATTCATTATAATTCTAGTTCTAGTAGCTATAATAATTTTATGAGAGTCCCAAATTGAATATGCATAATTACACACATTTAACAATACTTTATGTGAATTACTAATATCTAATTTACTATCTATATCTAATATTCGAATTCAACACGATAAATTCAATCATTTACAATTGGTACAAAGTAAGTGCAATGTTAACATATGATTATGCTGTTAATAACAGCCAACTGTTAAGCAGCCAATGCTAATAACATAGCTCTAACATAAATCCTTTTATGTTGCACACTTTTTGAACTTTCAAAATCGTTTTTTTTAAATGTTGAAACTTAAACTATACTGTCATATTTGTAAGGTATTAACAACACCTGATGTAAACTTGACCTTGGCAATAAATGATTGATACAAATAACATGAAGATACGAGGTTAAATGTAACTCTATGTAAATTATAGAGACGACTCTCTGTGCTTACCGAATCGGCGTTTCTTTTTGGATTTTCTGAGGGAGTTCGTTAGATTGGGATCGGAATCTGTTATATATAAATATATATATATATATATGCGAATGTGTACACATACATATATATGGTGGATTGCATTCAATGGATAGGAATTGATTAATTTCGATTAATTTTGATTAATTCGATCATTTGTATGGTTGCGAGTGTGTGGGTGGGTTTAGCGGGCGGGCGGGGCAAACAAACAAATTATGCAAATGCAATCAACATTCGTTTCGCAAGGGAGCAACAGGAGAAAGAGAGAGAGAAAGAAAGAGAGATGAGATTAAAGAGAAGTGAGATATTAGTTGCAATACGCTCACAGAGCTTTCTCAATTCGATTTTCTTTTAGTTTTCTTCCTTTTTTTTTTTTGCTTTGTCATTCACATTTCTTTCGATTGCTCCAACACTTGTGGCGATCTGGCAACATAGAACCTAAACTAAATTACCAAGCGATAAACATCAACTCGCTATGCAATGTTATTACTAGCAATGAGTAAGAATAACTTTTTAGCTAAGCAGCCAAGTTGCCAGATCGCCACACACTGTGTGATATTTGTGGCGCCACCTACCGACTGTGGTATAACGGACAAACGTCTCCTTGTTCTCCAACATGGCATCAACGGCCAATTTCTCACAATACTGCGCCGTAATGATGGCAATCGTGGGCTGCTTATTCGAGGCTATCGTGGGCATCTGTTTGACCACCTTGATCTCCTTATCCTCATGATGAATACGCGTATACGCGTTGTACTCCATCAACTTGATGAGGCCGCGCTCCTGCAGCGATTGTATGACCAGCAGCACATCCTGCTCGCTCCAGCCGTAGTCCCTAACCGAGAGAGAGAGAGGGAGAGAGAGAGTGAACTTACATTAGATAGGAGTTACAAGGAGAGTAGATCTATATCTATATATCTATATTATTAACACACTTAATAACAATTGTAAGCATATCGATAGCAATAACATTTTAAATATGCTTATCGATACAAAAGGAAGCGATTACAGCACTAGCTATAGCTGCTTTACTTACTTGGCCAAATCCTCGGGTGAAACGGGATTCGGATACGCCTGCTCAATGAGCTCCAACACCTTCTCCTGTGTCAATGGCGGAGATTCAAATTGTGATTCTTCCAGAGAAACTGTGAATAAAGGCAGAGGAAGGGAAAGTCGAGTGGTTAGCATAAGCTTTTAGCGCACTTTATTCACTTAATGGTTAACATGATTAGGTGGGGCGGGCAGCTGTTACAATTAGAATGGGCGTGGTTAGCACTTGGTTGCGTTTAAAAACTCAAGCAGCGTTTACACCAGACAAATTGAGCACTTCAATGTCTCCCTCTCTGTCTGGGGGGCGGGGCAGCATCAAGAATGAAGGCAATGTCCTCGACAACAGTTTTGCAAGCAGCGACAGTTTGACAGCCACTCGGTGAGTGTAAAATTGTTAATATACATCATGGTTGGCGCTGAAGCTCGTAACGGGTTGGAAGTTGGAAGGCATGGTCAAAGTTTGACCCCAATGACCCGACGAAGTCAAATTTTAAAGAGTTTCGAAAGCAGCACTTAGCAAACAGTTTGAAAGCAACTAGTTACAATTTGTTGCTGCAGTTTGAGAATCAGCAAACAGTTTAGGCGACACTGCGGTTTGAGAATAACTAGCGAGATTTATTGTTAATTCAAGATTAGGGGGCGTGGCCAATGCCAAAGCAGTAAACAATAATTTTGCAAATAGTTGGCAAATCAGCGCTTAGCAAACAGTTCCACAGCCACTACTGAATGTTTGAGGCAAATGCTTCCCAAACTGTTAGTTTGTGTGAGAGCAAGAGGGCAACTTCCCAGCGGTTTGGCAGTCAGCGCTAAGCAACAGTTTGACAGTGACTAGTCAGGGTTAAATTTGTTAATATCGTTGTTGTTTTTTTTTATTTATTTGTATTTTTATGCATTTTAATAGTATAATATTTTGTACGAAAACACAGTGCATTCTTTTGTTGTTGTTTTTAATGTCATTTACAGTTAGACAAGGTGCGTGCAACGAACAAAGTAACAACGAACAAGGAAACAAAACAACAACATAACTGAGAACTGAGAACAACCACAAAACGCATATGCTCAACAATGCACAAAGTACAGGGTATCCACACAGTTTCGACTACGATTCTTTTAATAATATTTACACAGAGCGAAAAAATCGATGCATTTCGTAAACTTAAAACTCCAAAACTTAAACTTGACTTTAAGTTGAGTTTACTGAAAGTTGAGCATTTTGATTCAAGAATCAAGTTTATGCACACCTTCAGCAATTAATACTCCTATCAAGTAAGAGTTTAAAGAGTCGCAAATACTTTATTTAAGTTCTCTTGAACTTAATTTCGAAATGACGGACTCGCTCTGTGTAGTAAATATGTATTTAGCGATGGCCGTGGTTGATCGAAGAGCGGTGTGTACATGTGGGGGAGGAGGAGGAGGGGAGGGGAGTTAAGCATATCATTTGCGTCGGGCGCTCAGCTGATCAGTGTACATGTCCAGCCAAATGGCCTTCATCAGATTGTCGCCATCACCTGTTTTCTTCTGGGCCAAAAGCGCCTCCTCGAACTTGCGATTGCAGTCGCCATAGCAATAGATGATGTAGCCATCGCGTGCTGTGCACACACATCACACACACACACACGCACAAAGACACACACACCCCGAGAAAACAATACACAGCGAATATCACACACAGAGAGAGAGAGAGAGAGAGAGAAAGATATATATATATATATATAGAGATAGAGATATAGAGTTGGAGACATGTAGTTGCAACTGTTGTCTCTACTTACGTGGACGAGACGGGGGCGCCGATGTTTCCTCCAAAATGCGCAGCTCGATCTCAATGGACTGAATCTCGGCGTAGCCATGTTGCATTAGCTTCATTATCTTCTTGATAAAGCCAACATAATCTGAAAAGTGTGTAAATAATCTAAATTTCTACCTTCTTATCTCATTTGACTTTACGACTTTATCGAATTTCTTGGTTCTTTGTCTTTGAATTTCAGTTAATGTGAAAGAACTGCAGGTTTACTTGAAGCTAACTACAGCAGAACTTCGCTAAATTGAACGAGTTCGAATAAGAAAATAATTTATATTATTTTTTAATTTCAAATCACGTTGCTAAATCACCTCAAGTTGCAGCTTTGATTTGATTTAGCGAAGCTCTGCTGTAGCTCTTTATTTATTTATTTATTTATTTAACGTCGACTAACAGCAGTCGACCCAATTAAAAATCAAAATCTTAAGATAATTAAATTAAAAATAATTACAAATGAAATTTAAGTGTAAAAATGAGTTTAAAATTTAAGTTTAAAATAAGTTTAATTTAAAGTTAAATTTCAAATTTCAAAGCTCTGTTAACTATTCAAAAACTCCTAATCATTTGATTAGCTTAGAGAAAATCTAAAGTTATACTTTATATTTATTATTTGGAAAGCAATTTTCTTTCAATTTAGAATTGGAGAAATGATGGAGAAAGTGATTTGAGTTGTAGATATTTCAATATATTAGAAGAACACTGAAACTTTCTTCTTTCTGCAACTTTCTTTCAATTGCAAATTGTCGAATTCGTAGAGAAAGTGAATTAACTTTGAAGTTTCTAAAGAGAATATTAAGCAGAAATTTGGCAAACTATTGGACATACCTCGGGGAAAGTCCTGCGGACTGACGAGCTCCTTGAAAAAGTCCTGGGCAATGTGGGCCTGCTTCTCATCGTTGGTGAGCCAGTCGCGGAACCAGAAGCGCAACGTGCGCGACTCCTGCGAATGTTTGCCCGTGTTGGCGCTGACAAGGAAGACGCGAAACTCGAGGGACAATGCGGCCGCCTTGCTGGCGCTCTTCTGTCCGGCAATTGTGTCCTTGTTGATGATGATGCCGGTGTGATCACCGCCAGCTACATGGACGCGGTCATTGATCTCATCGACAAGCTTCCGTTCGATGAGTATGACGGTGCTGTTGGCCGTTTTGCCACGTGGCGTCATCACAACCTGCTCTGTCCGTGGCGGCGTCTGGCTCCTTTGGGGAACGTTGCTGTTCTGGCTTAAACTTTGGCGCTGATTCCCTCGTTGGTCGCCTTCCGTTGTGACTGCGACACTTTTATTGCTGCTGTTGTAACTGCTGTTGTTGCTGCTGCTGTTGTTGGCGGTGCCATTCGGCAGGGCACCGTTGCCATTTGCCGTTACCGTTGCCGTTACCGTTGCCTGCGCCTTGTTTGGCTTGGGTGGCGGCGGCGGTGGCGCCATCTGTGTCTGACTTCTGCGCCCTGACATAATTCCCGATTTCCGATTTCAGCTAGTTGTTATTCTTGTTACACTTGCTCTGACTTGACTTCTTTGCTGTTTGTTGTTTGTTGCGGCGGCCTTGAGCCCAGCGTGTTGCCTGCAATAAGCGGCAAGGAAAGAGTACGGATATTTTTAGACTGCGTTTTATTTCTTCTTTCTTTTTTTGTGCATACCCTGTACCAGCGAGTACAGTAGCTGTGTAAGAAGGTATGTAACAGTTAGAAGCAGGTATATATATATTCTTAAACAGTATTGACAGACGAGTCAATTGGTCAATTCAGACTCAATCAGGTCAGATCAGAGCTGGAGAAACCATCAAATCGTCAAAATAAACTAGGCTTAAGTTCAGATATTCTTGCAACTTAAGAAGTGCTTAAAGAAAATTATTCCTCATAAGCAAGAATAGAATAGAATTTCACATTGCTGCACATTTCTATTCTCTAACAAAATACCTTTCTACAGGGCATCATGCTGTCGCGTGCACTCGACTGCAGCCGCTTATTTCCAGTATTTTTTCCCTCCACTTTTTTTCGACATTTGCCGACTTTCGCAGTTTTCATATCCGATGCAAGTGTCTGTTACTTCTGTCTGTGCGCTGTGGCAACGCGCCAAACAAATTTCGAATTCATAAATAATTGGTGTCATAAATTCCATGCGACTCCCCTTCCCTCCCCTCCACCGTATCACCACCTGCCACATGCCACACCATTCCAACTGACTGCCGCTGGCGACCCAGTGACTTGCTTCTGTCGCAAAACAGAAGGAAAATCATGAAAAACACGAAAAACAAATGAAAACAAACAAAAATTATGCCAAGAAAATCAATAGGAATTTCGCTTTGGTTTCATTTCGAGTCGAGTTTGGGAACACAGACACAACAGCTAACATTACCTACAACATTACTATGCACACACACGCCTCCCTCCTTATTCTTGCACCCCTTCGTACACACACACACACACACACACCGCTGGGGGTGCAACCCTAAAGCGCCTTGACAGCAATTAAAGCCACAGTCGTCTTCCGGCCAAATGTCAACTAAAAGGTTTTTGAACTCGTTTCAAAGAGAGTGGAATAGCTGAGCAAGACAGAGAGAGAGAGAGAGAGAGAGAGAGAGGGGGGAACAGGTCAGCCACAAATGGGGTTGCTTGGGTTGTAAACAAATTTGCATAAGGTAAACAGAAGGACATTGCAAGGGATGCAACCAGGAAGCCCAAAGGTTCTTCAAGATGTGAAAACGTTACTCCAAATAGAGAATAACAAAAATTAATTATAACAATTTTAATTAAGCCAAATTTGCATAACGGCATAACTAGCAACAATTAACTATGATACTCAGCAAATTAATCAAATGCAAATTGAAAACCTTTTTTTTTGTTGAACAATTTAAAAGAGTTTGTGCGATTCTGATTGCTTTGAAATGTGTTTCTAGGGTATCAAAACGTTGTATATACAATTTATATATTTCATATGACTAAGGGGTATCTTAGAGTCTGTTCTCTTATGTTCTTTACTCTTTTCATTATTGAAATAAAATCTTCAGCTTAGAGCTGGCAAACCAAACCCAAACTTATTATGTTATTATAATATAGTTTAATGTAGTCATGTAATCCTCCGCTACTGATAACACTAGGGTAACACCTATAAGTGACACAGCACATTCCAAATTCGCAATGCTTTCAACACAATTCCATTGCGAATACGGGGAATTGCTGTCAGGTTGTCATCGTCATCGTCATGATGTGGCAGACCCAGCCCACTTAATTAGATTAAAGAGCATCTCCCTGGGTGAGCAGCTGCTGAACATCATGAGCGACTGGAACTGGATACAACAAAAATTGAAGCAACAACAACAACAACAACAACAACAACAACTACTCAAAAGGGTGCACTCAAATTTCATGGCCGGAAATTATTTGCCGTCTGCAATTTCAATTAAAAATATAAAAAAAAAAACAAAAAACAAAAACAAAAACTGCTGAGCCAAGTGTGCCAAGCCAAGCCCTTAGTCCAACCAAGCATCCATTCCAAGCACACTTCCTCCTTCTGGTTCGTTCTCGCTACTCCCACTCCTACTCCTACTCCAGCTGCTGTTTAACCCAACCCAATCCAATCCAATCTAATCCAAATCGAGTGCATTTCTTAACTTCCGCTCGGCGTCTCTAGCAAACCAACATTGAAATACCTTAGAAAATTGTTAATTTGCCAAGGCGAGCGAAGCATTTCATAAGCCACTGTTTACATTTGTTAGAGCTTAAGTTATACACAAATCGTTTGTCGATCTTTTTGGGGCGTTGTCGATGTCTTTCGAAATGAAATTGAAATTGAAGATGCTAAATGCAAAATGGAAAATGGAAATTCCAATGCCAAATGTGCGACGATGCGTAGCGCTTAAACTACAGCTGAAGCTGAAACTGAAGCTGAAGCCAAACTTCCCCCTCAAGAGGGATGAGGTTGTGCCCTAACAACAATAACAACAACAACACTAACAACAACAACAACAACAGTTATGGGTGAGCGCATTACAAGTCTGAGCCCAGAGTCTGGGAGTCACGTGTTGTCTAACCGGCGACCCATTACATTTCATATTGGACCTGAAAGGGGGATCTTTGCAACAAGGAGAGGGGTGTAGCGGTGAGAGTGGGGAGGGAGGTAGGACTGGTTTCCGTTGGCAGTACCCTGTAAAATCCAAGTTGGGCATATTATGACCAACACGAAAGAGTACAAAAGTCACTTTCAGTGCAATTTGTAGCTATAATTTAAAGCTTCTGCCTTTGTATACCCTGTAAACTGCAGTACATGGGCAGTCTCGGTTCAGTATATACAGTAAGCTTAAAAGTGGGCATATTATTTGCATAAAAAGCGTGCAATTGTTAATTTATATTCCTGTAAAATACATTTCTTATACCCTGTAATACCCTGTAATATCATATTATAAGCAAAAGAGAAAGAGAGAGTGTAGAAACTTTATGCACCTTTAACATGCATGTATTTTGCAATGCATACCCTATAAATTGATTTCTTGTCGGCACTTTCACTTTGCCATACCCTGTAAAAAACTAATGAAGCCAGATGATATACTCAATAAAGTGCAAAAGTAAAACTAATTCCAATTTCCGTTTTTACTGGGTTTAAGTACTCTACTCAAATGAACAGGGTATAATAATTGAACCTCAGCGACGTTATCAACACTAAGTATACCCTGTAAAGTGCAATTCGTATCTAATTTCAGACATTAATAGCTCAATTAAATAATAAAATTAACTTTGATAATATTTATGCTGATAATTCGAGAGTATCTCGTAGTCTTTGATTTAATCTTAGTCTAAGTGCCACGCCTACAGCCTACACAGCCCCCATAGCAACGTTTGCAACATTTTGCTGCGGGCTCCATGAGGAAAGTGGGCGATGGAGGCCAAAGTCAGCGCCAAAACTTGAACAAAAACCGCAACACACACACACACACACCCACATACACATACACACACACATACATACACACACATGGAGACACACCGCCTATTACTTGCGGTTACCTGTTGCTCGTAGGCGCCGATACGCCCAGAGGAAATGCTGAAAAATGGAAAACAAATCGTAGAATTGTTGTTGCGGTTGGAAAACTGTAAACTTGGCTTAAAGCAAATGAATTGCGTTGAAGCTAGCTTAGCAGCCGATTGTTGGTATCGGACGTTAGGTTTTTCTCGCGTTATCGATAACCCAACTATCGATTATTACACTCATATCTACGACAATTGAACAAAAGAGAAAATTAAATCAAAAATAGCTTCAATTATGCGTAGATAGTTTACACAGCTATAATCGTTATCGATAACTTAAACATAAACAACAAAATGAATTATATTTAGATCTAAGAAAAAAATCTAAACAAAGGCAAGGCAGCTAGAAAGAAAGACACACTACAACTAGATTATATTATGAGCAAACATATAGTATTTTTTTTATCGATATCGATAACTTGCGACATCTTGAATTGCTGCTTTTTATTGTATGGAATTCCTTGTTACACAAAGGAAAATCACTAAAAAAAAAATAGCAGAAGAAATTTTTATACAATTTCCATTTTTTATCGATTTTTCGTATGTCAACTATATACTATATATATCATATATAGTAGCCCGATCCGAGCGATTCTTGCCTGTGTATTGTATCTGCTATGTCAAGTTGCATTGAGATGTTAATAATAGAGAGAGAGATTACAATGACTCAGAGTGTTCTTTTATATATAAATATACAAATATATAAGGCGTTACATACTTCATTACAAAATCAGTATACCCCTCTGCAGGGGCATAAAAGTAACTGGGAGCTTGTCAAGTACCGTGAAAATTTGTACAAATGTATTTTTTTTTTTATTAACAATTTAAATTACCCGCATTTTAGATACAAGTATGTACACACACACACACACGCACACACACACACACACACACACACACGCACACACACACGCTCAGCTAGTTATGCATGTGTGTTGAGTTTTGCATAAAATGTTCCAGATACGCCTCGAAAATGCTCAAAACGAAGCAAATTCCCAGCAGAGACATTAACGAGAATGTACGAGAAAATGAACAAAGAAGAAAAAAAAGAACAACAACCGAAATTGTTTATAAACAAACAAATTGACTTCAAGTACGCGCCGAACAAATGCCAAATTCCAAGTACAATCAAAATTGAAAATTCAAAATGAAATGAAATAATGCTTCGAGCATAAACTTGCAGCCAGCGACGTGGCAGACGACAATGGACAGTCGAAATATAGAATATGTCCGGGTCTAATTTGGGTATAAATATAGTAAGCAACTGTGTGTGTGTGTGTATGTGTATATGTGTGTGTGTGGCATGTTAATGTGGCAAGAGGCAAGCAGTGTAGCAAAGAAAGCAAAGAGGCCGCCTTGCTTACTTGCTCAATCAGCCAGATGGTTGCTTCAGGCATGCGGCAATACGGCAGACGAGGGCGGCTCAGGAGGTGGGCAGCGAAAGGGGGCATGGTTGGTGACCACCCACACGAAATGTCCCCCCCCGCCCTCCACAGACAATCAGCTGCCCGGCGTCTGCTGCGTTTCCTCCCCAATGCTTATCGTCACTTTTGTTTGCATGCCTGACAACAACAACAACAACAACAACAACATGGACAACAACAACAACAACAAGCACGACTACAACTACGACTGTTAATTACCCATAAAACGTTCAATCGAGCGCACCGCCCCCATTTGGTCTACACACTCCTTGCCCCTTTGCCCTGCGATGCATGCAACGTCAACGTGACTCACTTGTTGTCCAAAGCAAAAACTACGATTACAATGTTACAATGCACATAAAAACTCAATAGTTTATAATGTATATAATGTATACAATGTATATATATATATATATATATATATATATATATATATATATATTATATATATATAGAGCATGAACGTTACTTGAGTTTATGTCACGTTCGCCTCGCCTCGCCTCGCCTCGTCTCGGCTAATTACTTTAAACAAATTAACTGAAATTACTTGAGATTATCCAGCAATTTGTTTACTTTACACACTAAACAAAAAAGTACACACAAATAAAAACAAATAAAAAATAAAACTTAATTTTGTGTAGCCTGGGAACTTTAGATTCAAGTTCAATCTGCCCCACAACAAAATGAATACAAACGAAGGTCATATTCGTAATTACTATTGATAGAGCTTAGCTTAGCATGAAACAAAATGAAGCGAATGAAACTATGTATTTAATGTGAATTAATAATTACTCATTATATATTAGAATTATTGCAACTTAGTTCACTTCAAACTTAGCTGCAAGTTTTGTTATTTTCTGCTGCAGAAGAAATAATTTGCTGCTTTTTTTTAATGCGATAACATGTGAATGGCAATGTCAAATAAGCGCCATTCTTTTGTTTATTTATTTATATTTTATATTTTATATTTTATATTTTATATTTTATATTTTATATTTAATATTTAATATTTAATATTTAATATTTAATATTTAATATTTAATATTTAATATTTAATATTTAATATTTAATATTTAATATTTAATATTTAATATTTAATATTTAATATTTAATATTTAATATTTAATATTTTATATTTTATATTTTATATTTTATATTTTATATTTATATCATTTATTATCATATGTTTCTTCTGCTGTAATTTGATATAAGCTTTAGACGGCTTTGCCCGTGTTTTAAAGAACAAAGAGCTTCACAATGATTGCTGTCGATTCTTCCAGATTTATTAAGAGTTCCTAAGCACTTCAAATTACACTTAAAATGTTTAGTCAAGACAGAAAATGTACTAAATTGACGGGAACAGGAAATTCAAGCATGTGATTTCCCCTACAAACTTAAATGTGCTTTTTCTACATTTGTACACATTTATTGCCACATCTAAAAATGTACTTTTACTGCCTGTACAATGCTTAAAAGAAATCATATTTTGTAACGTTGCTGTGACTGTTGAATTGTTTACAAATAATTTTATTTAATATTCACTCTAATTTGCTTCTTTCCAGAAGGAGTACAGGGTCTCTGACAGTCGAGTGTACTTGATTGCAGTATTTCTTATATTGGGGATTCATCTAGTGTAATACATGCTCCAGTAAAAGGAACAATTAGCATTGCTTTGCAAATTCTAATAATAATAAACTGCGCTGTCTAACTGAAGGCATCATTTATGGTTTCTGACTTCGAAATCTTAAAAATTTATAAAATACTTGCAGTTTACTGAGTAACAAACTATTAGTCAATAGATTAAAGAAGTACTCATCAATCGAAAAAACCTTCTTTAAACTCGAACCAATTGATTAAAGCAATTAATGTTGTTCATTTGGAAGAAGTTCTCATTTGATTGCAGCTAAGAATTTAGGTAAATTTGTAATCACTTTGAAATTCTTGTTTATTTCTTGATCTCAACTCGTTAATCAAGAGTTTCGTCAACTCTTTTGTCTACTCTTAGCAATCTTCTTTTGCATTTTCAATTGTGAATCTTTGTCTAAATACTTAAAGCAGAAACATTATCTTTCACTTTCCGTTTCGAATCCAAGCACGTCTCAAGATACTGCGATTCGAGGCAAGAGCTGAATAGTTGTAACTTGTTTTTGTTTTAAGTAATTGTTAGTTGAAATTATGCAAAAATAAAACAAAAGTGTGAACAAGTTAAATGATAAGTAATCTACATGAGTGTGTAATCTATGTGAGTGTGAAACCTTAAAACAACTGGAGCATTGTCATCATCAACATTTGCCGCTTTCCCAACAGCTCCATGGAGCAACAGCATTTAAGGCAATGTGGTCAGCATTACATTTACATATTCTCAAATCATATTTTCAATTCGTATTTATTCTGAAATCTGTGTCTATTGATGGCCGACTGACTAAACGCATCGAGGGTCGACGCAAATGGAATTGAAAACCAGATTTGAGGTGGCGAACTATATTCATTAACATACCGCACGATCGACGCCAAAAACCGTGAGCTGAGAGGGTATAGCACGGGCTGGAGGAGGGGTCCAGCGGAGGTGGCAGAATGATGATTCAATTAAGCGAAATGAAAACTTGCCCCAAAGAGTGCTCGCCTCAAATATTCAAATGTGCAAATTCAATGAGATTCGCTTGCTCTCTTTCTCTCTCTCTCTCTGTCACTCTAGTTTCCCCATTCATCAGTCACATTCGTGATTCACAGTCAAAGTTCATGGGCAATTTGGCAAAAACAAAGATCTTTACTGAAGGTCCCTCTAGTTCCCACCTTCCCTCTCCGCTGTCGCCACTCATGTCTCATCAGCGTGATGTCAAGTGATAATACCATCATAAATTGATACAATTTGTATAAACTAGGTGTTAATTTACAATTACTATACTAAAGGTATGCCAGTTCTCAGTCAAAGTTCAGCTAAATCAAGATTATTAGTCAGACTTGCTCACAGTGAACTGCATTACTTTAACAGTTATCGATGTAATTCAACGGGGAATTGCATAAGGTATACTTATTTACATATGTATATATATATATATATATATATATATATATATATATATAAGAATAGTACTTATTGTTGCTATTATTTATTAAATACAATATTTAATTAGCGTAATATCAAGCATATAAATAACTTATTTTAATACAAATGTCATATGAATCAGGAATATATATATATATATTTAGATAAATCCCTTGCGAAACATAAATAATTATATGCAAGTTTGACCTTGAAAAATAAATATTTTCTTATTATTTCTAAATCAAATATAAATGTAATTTGCAAATATACATTTATTTATATTAATTATTATTTTATTTTTACATATTTTTTTATTATTGTTATTTGTATTTTAATTTATTTTGCACTTATTTTTATTATCTTTTTATGTGTTTTTTTCCTATTGTATTTATTTTGTTTTTATTTTATTTGTATTTGTTTTTAATTTTTATTTTCTTACATTTTATTGTATTTTATTTTTAATTTACTTACTTAAATGTAATCAATAATTAATTTTTATTTTATTTATTATTTATTTTTTAATTCATTTCAATTTTATTTTTGTTTTTATTATATTTTAATTGTTGTTTAACATTTATTTAATTTTTTATTTTATCTTTAATTTAATTTCACATATTTTTATTATAATGCTATATTATTTTTATGTTTCTTTGCTTATTATATTTATTTGCTTTGTATCTTATTTTTTGTTTAAATATTAAATGTAAATAATATTTTCCTTTATTTAATTTTTATTTTATTTTGCATTTATTTTTATGTTTAGGATTTGTTTTAACTTAATTTTATTTTTGTTATTATTATATTTTAAATTTGCGTTTACTTTTATTTAATTTGATTTTTTATTTTTCATTTATTTTAATTATACTTTTATGTTTATTTTCTCTCTATTTCATTTAGCTTTGCAGCCCTGGCAAGAACAATTTTAATGTTGCTGCGAATGCATTTATAATTGCAATAGAATGAATATACTTTCTGGTGCCCAGGGTATATGCACGTATACATATTTAAAATATAAATATACTTATCTAGGCATGACTCATGCCCAGTAATTACTGGCTGTAGTGATTTGTTGTTGCTCAGCTTTCGCAACATATCTCATATCTTAATGTTCTTCAGATGATTTCACGTTGTTTGTGCATTTGTTCTTTTTCAGTCGAGAGTCGCGTCGACAGTCTGTCTGGAGGGACGCCTCGCCTGGTAGAGAGTGTTGTGCAATCTGCCAAATCTCTGTATACCCTAGCATATCTTTCGAATAGACTGCGAAGCCTCTACAAAATGTTTAATTATAAATTTTTTTGCTTTTCTATATTTTTTTCTTTCTTTCTTTTCTATTTTTCTTTCGCCAAATTGAGTCGATTGAGTTGGAAATATTTAACTTTTGTTTTGTTGTCTTCATTTTCTTGTTGTTGCTTTTGTATTTAATAAATTTTTGGCGTCGAGCGCTAAATAAACTTGAGTGGGCGACAGATCGACTGATGTTGATGATGATGATGCTGATGATGATGATGTTGATGATGATGTTATTGCTGTTTTTCTCTGGACAATTGGATGCCATCGATTGCAGTAACATTTTGGCTTTTAGGCTTTCTATTGAGGGGCAAACATTTCGTCATAGATTTGTTCGCAGAATGCGTCATCTGCACTGTGGGGCAAGAATTACGCGTGGATCAATAAAATAAAGACGACTGCAATACAGTGCGGCCTATTTGACACACATTCTGAGGGGGAGAGGGAGGAGTATGAAGTTCACTTAAAAGCCAATTGCAAGACGCACTTCCCCCCCCCCCCCACAACCTACAAATGCCTAAACAAACCACCCTCAAGCAGCGTAACCCCCTCATATGCATTTATCATGATGTGCACGCAAGGCATAAATGTATGTACACATGTAGAGCATGCTCGACTTAGAGTTACCCTGTAACTAATTAAAAGAAACAGTGAAAAAATGAATTATGTGTTTGATAAATAAAACATACTATAAAAGTATTCGTATCTGATCTATAAATAACACTTTCATTAGCTTGCAAATTAAGTGTTATCATATCGACTTTGAATTATGATTATTATAAGTATTTGAAAAACTTTATTTGCTATTTATTGATAAGCTAATTGATTATTATTAATAAATACTACTTAATAACTAATTTATTATCTCTTATTAATAAATAAATAATCAACTAAAGTATTATTTACTAAAATTGCCTTCTTATTGAAAATATATATAAATATTTCTTTACTTTGTGAAGAATGTTGTACTTTTTTTATTTTTATTTAATTTTACTAAGAACAAAAAGCTGCACACTTTAGCTAAATTAGAATAGAAATTTCATAAAAAACTAAGTTTTTCTTTAAGTATTTAAAATACTTTTCTTCCTTCCTATATATCTCAATATATTAATATACAATTGGCACAAATTTATTGTATAGAAATGAAAAGTTAAATTTGTGTATGAAATAATAATAATTAAGTTCAAAATTTTTATGGTATTTCATAGCCCTTTTCGTTAGCTAATTAATAAAGAAAACAAACTTCAATTCAGATCAATTAAAAATAATTATACAAAAAATTAAGAAAAAGCTCAAAATTTCCTGCTCATAGAATTGACAGATATATAAATATTATTAATATATATATATATATATATATATATTATTTATATAATATATTTATATATATTAATAACAATAGCATTTATTATCTGACAAATTTGTCGCTTTATTGCAGTCATATGCTTCTTTTTTGCTAAGCTCGCTCAAATACAGGGTATTGTAAGTTAGAAAAACGCGGCTTGCTTTTGTTCTTTTGCCACAAATTAGCCAACAAATGGACACATATATATATATATATATATATATATATATATATATATATATATATATCTGCAGTTTGTCGATGTCTCCAATGCATGCAATGCGTTCTCCTCGTCTGCGCCATAAATCAGACGTTAGACGACTTGGCAAATGGTCGGCGTGACAGTTTTATGACCACAACACCAAAAACTGGGCCGAAATGGGCAAGTGTCATACTTCAATCCCCGCCCCCGCTGCCGCCCCCTGGCGTACCTATGACTACCGAGTACCAACCCTATGGCCAATAAGGGAATTTCCTCTTGTTGCCGCAAAACTTTTCAACCCGATTGCATTGTGGCACAGTGGTGGTGGGATTGTTGCTGTGGCTGCCACAGCCTGATTAGCGGGTCATTATGTGACCCACTTTATGGACTTTATAGGGCTTAAAGCGACTCGACCATAACAAAGCTAAAAGCAATCTTTGATATTTTCAGCTGATATCAGAATTATAGCACGAGTTGTAAAACTCTTTTGCTAAATGAATTATGTTAACAAATTCTGCAAAGATTCTAAACTATAAATCATATTGAGTTTGTATATAGGGAATTATAACTCAAGTTGACATTTACTTAAATTAACTGGAGTTATTATTAGTGCTAAGCTTTAGATAGGGAATATTGTTTAGGCAAATTGAAAGTTTCAAGTCTGCATAAAATGAACTTTATAAATATTATTAATGAAGTTAAGTGAATTTGTAGCATATTCAAACAGTTGCTATTTCAAATTAAAGAAATTACAATTTCCATGAGAAACTGCAGCATTTTCCTGGATCAACTTACAGTTTGCTCTGTTGTTTTTCGATTTTTCCACAATCACTTTCAAATGATGCCGCCCTTCGCCCAGTTTCAGCTACAACTTCAGCTTCAGCTTGAATTCCAATTGCAGACCCAGTCGGCGACCTATAGAGCTTGATGGTCTGCTAATCTCAAATTGCATTTGATTGTCGCCATGCAAATGAGGTTACACACACACACACACATGCACACATACATCTACACATAATTCCATATCAATTTACAGCAATTGCGGCACACGCATCCCCCACGCCTCATTCGACACATGTAAAACTCAAAAAAAAGAAGGAAAAACGAAAGCCAGAACACACCAGCAAGTAGAGAGAGAGAGAGAGAGAGAGGGAGAGAGAGAGAGGTTGCGAGAAAAGGAGAGCAAATGATATTTAAAGCACTAACGTCGGGATTGGCCGAACGGCCTCAAGTTGAATGAACCGCACACGGCCCAAAAATCATTTTCCCAAAGGTGTCGACCAAAGAGCGGAAAACTCATCAACTTGAGTGTAATTTCATATGCGAAAAAACAAGAAAAACAGGGCCTGGTATACCAGGAAGAACTAGTAGAACCCACTTCACTTCCCCTCGGTCGCTTTTATGCATCTTCTATTATCTTTAATTTGTATTGTACTTAATTATTTTTTTGTTTTTTTTTTACGTTCACAACATTCACTTGATTTCTTTTCTTTCCCCGTTTTCATGGCCAACAACACAGGGATTTTATTACACTTCTCAGATAACAAACGCTTTCGTGTCTTTCCCCTCCATGGTCACATTATTATTTCAGCACTTTTCACTCAACTTTGATTATCGTTCGTAAAAAAGTTGATGAATTATTTGTAGAACAGAAAACAAAGAAAGTTGTAGTTGATTCTGAATTCGCTGATTAGGTAAATTATCGCATAAATCTTAAGCAGCTTCAAGCGTTTTCGAGTCTATAAATCTGTCAGGAATAATCTCTCAGATGCCGCTGTTAATCTTCTTCGGGTTTTCTTTAGATTTTCAATACTTTTCCTTGTAGAAAATTGCTGTAGATACTTTCATTAAGGAGCTTTTGATGGAGCAATTAATCTAGCTTATGTAGAATAAAAATTAGTGCAAAAGCTCATGATGAACTGGCAGAGAGAACTAAGAAAATATGACCTAAAGTTACCCTAGAAAAAGTTATTGGATATTGCAATATATCGTTGCGTTCTACAATTGACTATTTCCATGAATTGTGATTAATCATTAACGGAAATTCATAAATTATTCTATAGTTTCAATAGAATTTTCGCAGATAATTCTTCAAATTTGCGCATATCGACAAGCAAAATTTAGCTGAAACAAGCAAAATAATTTGTTTCGTTTCATTATTTCGCAGTGATGGTTTCTCTCGGTTTGTTTAAACTGCCTACCCAAACAATGAGATCATGCAACGCGTTTCGCGGGATCTCGATGAAATCTGGCGTTTATCGTAGTATATTATTCCAGGCGGCGTTAAAAGTTGTCCAAATGAAATTTTAATGGTCAATGCATGACGCATTTCAAATGCAGGTCAATACATAGTATACTATGGCACACATACGTGTATACTTAGTATGTATGTATGTACATGTACTTGTGGTAATTGCAGCCTAGAAATAATTATAACAACAAGCGGAAATACATTTTGATAAAGTTGAAACTAAGGCAGAAAAAAAACAAAAAAAAAAACAAGAAACTTTAGATATTTCTTTGCGGATATTTCTATATGTATTTCATTTAATTTGTGATTTGCAATTCCAAAAATTACTTTAATCAACAAAAATGGGAGCGTAGCGATAAAAGTCGCGCGCGTTATCGGCGCGTTTTCAACGCGTTTTTTTTTGTTTGCTTTTTTTTTGGAACTTTATACTCGTAATTGTCTCTATAAATAGGTTGATTGTTGCTTCAAGTGAAAGTACAGCTGCTCGTGGGTGACCACCCCCTTGCCCCTGCCACCGCGCCTCATCATTTTTTCACCTATCCAATTTACAGCCGAAAAAGTAACATTGAACTCACCTGTTGCTACTGCTTCTGCTTATTGTTGTTTTGTTATTATTGTTGTTGTTCTTGTTGTTGTGGTTGGTTTTGTTTTTTATTTTCTTATTTTTTTTTGCAACCGGTTTTTGTGTGGTTATTTTTTTTATTTTATTGCTGGAACTCGTCTAATTCGCAGCTTTTACTCTAAAATTTGAACAAACAAAACTGACAACTTGTAAAATATAAAATAAATCTTGAGGAGTTTTTCAAAAAGTCACAAAAAAAAAATGCCATATAAGGTTAACTATGGTATAGTATACAACAAACATTTGGCACATTGCGCACCTTTCATATGTACGTGTATCTGTATCTACATATTTGTATCTTATCTTATCATTTGCCTTGGGCAATTTCTCATTATCAGCTGATAAGAGCGAGCACGAACATCGGCGGCTGCGCGCCGCAAATCGATCGTTGTAGTTGACATTGTTGTTGTTGTTGTTTAGTTATTATTATTGTTTGTTAATATGACGGAAACAATGCTTGTAACTATATGCTGTCATGTTTCCAGTTTAGCAAGTATCCGTTATAAGCTTATGACTAACGTTTAATATTTTATGATAGTTGACGTCATCGAAATGCGATCATCAAAAATAAAAGTAAGCAGTCAAAAAAAAATCCAATTCTAATTTAAATGTGTCTAAAGTCGATTTTCGATAAATTCCCAATACAACAAATGATCGTTAGATGATGATTCATCTATCGGATATTCTAAGTAACGAGGAAGCGCACATGCTCAGAATGATCACTGAGCGCCAATGACGTCATTTCGTATCAAACAAAAGGGTTGCACTTGAATTTGAAAACAATCAACAGCTAAAATTCGAACCCAAAACCAGCTAAACGAGCAGCTGGTTCACCTTCAGCGTTAGCGCGAGATCAGAAGGCGCCTTCCATTCAAACTGAAACAATTGTATAGTGTATGTATGTTAATTCGCACACATCCACAAATAACAAGTACGTACACTTGCAAAATTGCACTAAAACAAAACGGAAAAAAAATAGAAGACAACAGAACAGCACGCAGCGTACAATTTGTACGATTTAAGTCTGTGTGCCAGTGTGTACGTATTAAATTACGCATGTACGCGCGTCTATTTTTAATATTATATATTGCAGTCATTCAGTCTGATGCAAACGTTTGTAACTCTTTACCGTTGTTTATGTCCTGTTGCGCGCGTCGCTTACAATGTAAATACAGAACGCGCGTAAAATGCCGGCCAAAAGGCGAATTCAATAACAAAGCTCGTGCTCAACTCGCGTCCGATGCGTTCAATGAATTATTTTCAACTGAATTGTCGATGGCACTATCATCATAACGATATATCGATATTTTCAATGCGATACTTTAATGTTAAGTTGTGATAGCTTTTTAAAACAGTCTCTCGATTACATACATCGAGTACTTTTTGAGTTATTTTAAAATTGATTAAGTAAATAAAATAATTAGTCAATTTTATAAATATGGTCAACATAAATGAAAAAAGTTGTTATTCAAATGTGTATACGCAAATGTCTACGTCAGCTGGACTCCAACCCTGCAAAATAACTATCTAATGTATCTGCACAAATTATTTCATGTATATAACATGAAAATACTTTGTAAAGTTTTTTATTATTAAGGAAATAGGTTAGAATTAAATTTATGTATGCTATATGAGTCAAATAAAGAGTTTATTGTTTTTACTTAAACAACGCGCCAGAAATGTAGCTCGGTATCGATACTGAGAGCTGTTACTCAACCGCTTTGCTCGAAAAGATATGCGCTAGATGGCGCCAGTAATACCGGCTGTTGAGCTTGCGCAAATACGAAATGGAGCACAATAACAACTAAACACTTATACTATATATAAATGTCAAAATACAAAAACAAACTTATTTATATCAACTTTTTGTATAAAACGATAAATGTGTGAAAAAATGAAAGAATATCAGATTTGATATGTGGGGGACAAACCGGTCACAGTTCGCTGGACTTTTGCACGCGCACGTGCTTTCGTCATTGAGAATTCCCCAATCCCCCAAAAGGTACCGAATGCTTGAAATTTCAATTATAAACCCAAACGCCAAAGGCAGAGCTTATAACAAGCGAGATCTTTGAAGTTGCCTGGCTGGTTTCGGTTTGTATTGACAAGCACTTCAGATCGCCAGCAACAACAGCGTAAACAACAGGCGCAGGCGCATTGCCAATTGAAAGCGACAATAGCAACGACGATAGCGACAACAACTTCATCTCAGTTGGAAGCGAAGCTTGCATCCGAAAACAAGGGAAAACTGAAAATGGAAAACGCATTGCCAGCGTTGTTGTTGTTGCCTTGCCTTGCGCTGCATACGCGAGGGCAGAAGGTAAGAATATTTTCACTTTCTCAAGATGGAAACGATGAAGATGATTGAATTTGAATCTTTTGTTTACCTCTGTCAGTTGCAAATCCGGCGATTAAGCCACTGTCACAGCGCGGCATCATCTTTCCGAAGGAATCCTTTGACGATTGCTTTACGGACGAGGAGCGACGAGTGCCCGGCAACTGCAAACTGGTCGAGGAATGCCCCTCCGCCCTACAGCGCTGGAAGCTGGACAAGGTGTTCCCCAAGACCTGTTATTTCGTCAAATACGATCAGTATGTATGCTGTGAGCTGAACAACAACAACAACAACACGAATGCCACAACACTAATGCCAACAGCACCACAAATCAAACTGCGACCAAGTGAAAAAGGTTCGCATTGTGCGTCATTGTTGTGGTTTGATCTCTCTATATGAATCTGGTTTTACAGCATGCGAGGATTCAAAGATCTTTCACGTCTCAATTGTGGGCGGTACACCGACCACTTACCGCGAGTTCCCCTACATGGCCGCCCTCGGTTGGCCCTCCCACTGCGATGGAAGCACCTTTTACCGCTGTGGCGGAGCTCTCATATCACCGAAATTTGTTTTAACTGCGGCGCACTGCATCAAATTTGGTGGACAGCTGCCGACGGTTGTGCGTTTGGGTGGCGAGAATCTCACAATGGGCATGGGCGAAGATCATGCGATAAGTCGGGTGTTTACCCATCCGGGCTACAAGGACAGCTCCTCATACGATGATATTGCGCTGCTGGAGCTGGAGGATTCGCAGCCGTCGAGGTTGCAAATTGTATGCCTCTGGCCAGAACCGGTGCTGGAGGTGAATGAGCTAACTGCCATTGGCTATGGCCAAATACAATTTGCGGGATTCAACTCAAAGCAGCTGCTCAAGGTGGCCCTGCAACATGTCCCCAAAGATGAGTGCCAGCCACACTATCAACTCGAAGAGTTGCCCCAGGGTTTGGCTGACAGCCAACTCTGTGCCGGCGACAAGAAAGGATTGGGCGACACCTGCCAGGGTGACTCAGGTGGCCCCCTTCTAATGGAGAGTCATCGCTCGTGGTATGCGGTGGGAATCACTTCCCTGGGCCAAGGCTGTGCCAGCGGACCACCCAGTGTGTACACCCGCGTCTCCAGCTACATCGACTGGATCGAAAGCATTGTCTGGCCCAAATCCGATGTGACCCCCCAAATACCCACGTTTGATCTGCGTATGTCCGACTGATTGTCGATGGTTTATCCCCCAAATTCCATCATAGATCGTCATCATCCCGGAACTACGCGAAAAGCAGCTCGACAGCTTCATAGAAATTGTAATTATAACTAATTCTGATAATTTCATTCCTTGTATACAAGATTAGTCACATATTCGCGTTTGTCTCTTAGTCATAAGCACATACATTAAGCTGAAGTCGATCCCATGTATTATTCACCAGGTGAAATCCTGCAAGTCGCCACACTTCTGGGCATGTAAGTTAAGGATTGTCCTAGAAATTACTCAATTATATTATTCATTTTGTAACAATTTGTGGTCAACTGAAACAGTTTTGAAATATCTGCTTTAGATCAGATATTTCCAGTTGAAGAGCTCAAAATCCAAATCAGTGAGCTTGCTTCGGTTTAAAATTTGTTGCATACTTTTAGGTGCTTGCTTGAATTTGTATGCGCCGAAGGGTGGGTTAACGGCCTGTAACGAATAGCAATTGGAGAACTTTCCTTTTTCTGTTGGTAAACAACTAATTTTAATTTCATGAGTCGCATTACGGCTTCACAAATTCACTTAGCGGCCTCACACAACATGTTTCTTTTCTTTTTTAAGGCAAATTTGCCACAGATCAATTGCTCAATTCGCCGCTCGCAGCTCAACTTCGCTCAGATCGCTGTCGATAATGATAACCATTGATGTAAGCTGAATTACGTTACTTGCTATTCATTTGTATTATCTAGATACATCAAATTGTATTAAATCATATAT
This sequence comes from Drosophila macrospina, assembly GCA_035042075.1. NCBI lineage: Eukaryota > Metazoa > Arthropoda > Insecta > Diptera > Drosophilidae > Drosophila > Drosophila macrospina. Next base: position 1,254,399 of record JAWNLW010000587.1, on the reverse strand, counting down.
CAGACATCAAAATTATATATTTATATTTTAAGAATTATAATTTATCTCTTTTTTAGCACTATTTCGATGTCTGCAACGAAAGCATGGCGCTAATTAGAAAAATCTAAGATAATATATTAAATTTAGAAAACTGTAAATATATTTATATTTATAAATATAGCTATCTACTAAATAGTTCTGAGCTATATTCTCTGTATAGTTTTAACTTCAAATTAAATGCTACATCTTTTTATAGTTCAGATATGACAAATATTTGTACATTTCAAATGCAGCTTTGCAATTTGTTACTTGTTTATCAGTGTTATTCGATACGCAGACATGCAATGACACGTTGAAATGTAATAAACCGTTACGAATTACGATATAACCTAGAAATGAAAAAAAGAAAGTGATTCAAATAATACTAAAGTGGTAACTAATTGAATTGGAGAAGGCTTATCTCTGGCAAATAACTTAATCAAGTGATTTCTTTGATTTTGATGCATAATCTTTGTTGTTTTTAACCTGGTCAACTGACTGCACTGTTTGTGCAGTTGTTCTTCATAACAGCTGAAGCAGCTGATCGAGATTAGGCCAGGAATTCCAAGTGCCAGTTGTGCATAAAAGCTCAAGTGCGGGCTGCAAACGGAGTCAGTTCCCATTGAGCAGTTAGGCATATCAGGAACCAGACCAGGATGCATCCTCAACACGATCAGTATGTTATATTGTTGCGCCTGCTCCTGCTCGGCTGTTGCTTAGTTCCAGCCCTTGGTTACCTACCGGACGTGAACATATTCACCAATTATCGCACAGAGGTCTACAATGGTGAGTAACACCATCAGGATTGGTTGATCCGATAAGGAGATTTCGCTTTGACGTCTTGCAGGCATTCCATCGGATATTGATACGACACCGTTTATACGGATCGGGGATAACTACTATTACATTGAGCCCATGAATAAGGTGAATTGGTTCCAGGCGGCGGGCGCCTGTCGCATGATGAACGCCCATTTGGCGTCGATTGAGGACAAGCCGGAGATGGAGGCGCTGGTGAAGTACATTAAGACAAAGGGATATAAGAACAACGATTACTTCTGGATATCGGGCAATGATCTTGGCACTGAAGGTGCCTTCTACTGGCTCTCGACTGGCCGTCCAATGACCTATGCCCCCTGGAACGGCCCCAAACAGATGCCGGACAACTATGGAGGGAATGAGAACTGCGTTCATATGTTTGGCACACGGGAGCTGATCAACGATGCCAACTGTAAGATTCTCATGCTTTATATCTGCGAGGCCAGCGATCCGAAGACCTTCAAGTTCACCTATATCAAGTGGTAGGAGGGGAGGGCAAGAATAAGAATTACAAATGACAAATGATTTGGTTTGTTTTGTTTTTTGCGTGCATGGAAACACGGCATTTATTAAGCTGTTGCTTCAGTTGCATTTCACAGCATCTTTGTCAACGGCTTCCATCTTATTCTGCATCGTTATCGTTATCGTTATCATTATCAATACAGTTATCGTAATCATCTCAATATCGTTATTTATCGTCTTACGCATCGAATTTGCTAAGTATACATTATACATCAGTTGATTTACGATTTACGAATTATGTTTACGTTATGCATATAGTACATACATATATATATATCTATTTAAATAATATAGTTATATATCTATATATAACTATGTAGATTTGTTACGAACTGTTGGACTTACAAATAACTATCAAGTTGTTTTGACATACATACATACATACTATATCATTGTTATCATATCTCATATATGCATTATGTTCGCTTTAGATCGACTAATAAACAACAACAATCGCTTTAGCCGATATACTTAAATACATACAAATTAAATGTACAATAAACAAAAACAAGAAAAACACATAAATACAAATGTCAATAGTCCCGTTACACATTATTACAACTTACTTGGCTAGGCAAACAGTGATCGGATATTGGAAAATGTACGACATAACCTCAACACTAATATTAATCATCAACTACTATGTATGCATCGTCTGTGTATGTCTGTGTTGGTGAGTGCAATTAAGCATACCATATACAGGCATATGTATGTCGCATTTGTTGTATTGCATTTATATATGTATTTATAATATGTTTACTAAATTGTTTGCATCGTTTTTCTCAAGTCTTAATGCTTAAACCTAACCTAACTCCTTCGACTGTTTCATTCACGCACGCACACACCTTATATGTATATGTATGTGTGTGTGTGTGTGTGTGTTGTGTATGTACACATGTACGTATGCATATTTATTAATTAGTTCATATTATTAACTACATTTATATATTTATAAATATAAATATTCAACAGACGAGTGCATAAATTTAATAATTCTTAATTATTATATTTGACTTTCGACTTTCTAACATTCGCCGTCTGCAGCTTTGTGTATGGCTGTGTGTGAGTGAGTGAGTGTGTGTGTGTGTGTGTGCGTGCGATTTCTATCTCTCTCCGTCTCTAACTCAGTGTCTGTGTGAGTGTGTGTGTGTAAGGTGGGCTTCAAAACAGCTGGCAAGTTGAAGCTTTCAGCTGCTATCGAAAAGGCAATCGAGAAATGATTGTGCTGGAGCGCAAAAGAGGAGAGAAACAAACAGAAATAACGGTAGCGTGGCGGGGGCGGGATAAGTGGCGAATGCATGACAGACTAACGGTGCATACGAATACACGCACACACTTCGATTCTCTTATACATATACAATACAATTCTTAAGTATTCTCTTATTTTCTTTTGCTTTGTTTTCTTGTCTCTTAAATTGGAAGAAGAACAGCCTAAATGTTTTACATGTACAAAGTCTAAATGTTGTTGTAGTTGTTGTTGTTGATTTTTTGTTTTGTTTTGTTTTAAAACCTCTCTCAAAATGGCAGTACGTTTAAGTTAAAGTGTAGAGAATGTGATGGAGGAGGGGGATGATGAACAGCGAAAGGAGTGTGGTTGCAAGGGTGGGCGGGGGAGCGAGCGGAAGAGTAGAGGAAGAGGATACCCTACGGAACGGCAAAAGCGGCAATAAGTTTGCCAACAAATTAAAGTAAATATATAAATATATCTATGTATAGATGTATGTGTATGTACACTAATAAATGGCAGGAATTGCATATATATATACAAATTTATATATTCTATATATATATATATATATATACATATATATGTGATAATGAAAAATTATACACCGTTTCTTGTTTGTCGGTTCTGTTTTTTTTATGTTTTTTTTTTTGTTTGTTTCGTTTTTGCATTTAAAACACATTGTTGTTGCTGCAATGTGTTTGTACAATAGTTGTTTTGTTACTCTTGTTGCTGTTACTATTATTGTTTATGTTGTTGTAGTTGCTATTGCTTAGGTGCATAATTTTAAATACAATAATAATAATAGTATAATCATAATAGTAATAGTACAGAAATTGTATTGGGATATTCAATGATAATAATAACAGAGGCCAGAATAAAAGTAAAGCAGCTTATTTTAATCATTAAGAGCTAGCTTAAACATGGGAATTAATTAATTAATTTAGAAAAAAAGAAGCTATTTACTATAAATATAATATATATTTGCCTTTCTGTGAATTGTTTATGTTAATGTTATCTTCGTGTTGCTTTTGTTGCTTTCTCGATTTTTTTATAAGCCGCGCAATTTCACTTAATAATATTAGCGTGACAATTGCGCGGGCGTTTTGTTCAATTTTACAATAATTAATTATTGTTGATATACAAACATTTATATATATATATAAGTATATGTATATATCTGGATATATATATATATATATATTTATAATATGGTACTTAAGCTATAAGCAGCATACTAATCGTATGTAATAAGATAATAGGTTTTCAATGTTTAAACATTTATAAGAAAAAAACGGAGAAAAACTATTTGCCTTACAATTATACAATTTCTATACACTTTTTCTGCTCCCCTTATTGTTGCCTTAATTAAATATTATAATATTTCATATACTTAATTTCGTACTTCACAATTTCGCTTCACATAATATCTTAACTGACTATATTTTTGCTTTTACAATTTATTTTTTTCATTTTTCTTTATATTTTTAATATTTTTTTTTTTTTTGTTTGTTTGTTTTGTTTTTTCCTCTTAGTTCTTTCATATTTATTTTAGAAACAAAATGAAATATCAACTATACTAGCATAAGAGTACAAATTACTATATATATAGATATATATAGATGGTGTGTGTGTGTGTGTGAAGGAGTGGGGGGGGCGGGTGTAGGCGCAAGCGAGACAGCATTATGCATGGACTATGCATCTAGAGTTAATGGTTCTATGCATTATGCATTATTCATACAGTTTTCTGTAGAACTAGTATTAGTTTCTACTTCGCCTTCTTTTTCAATGTAGAGTAGTGTAGAGAGCGAGATGCAAGATGGTGACATTTTCTGTCTCTTTCTATTTCGTTTGCTGGTCATTGCGATAAATGAAACGAAATATAGTAGAGCATAGTATAGTATGTACATGCATATAAAAACAAATGACAAACAAATATATATATATATACATATATATAGATATATATATATTTAGATTAAAACTGATTAAAATGATATTGGTGTATAGTTTATAATGATCAAAATCAACAATTTATAAAAACGCACACAGCTACAGCGATCTCTTTCTACACCACACACTCTCACGAATCATCGGAATCAGTTCATCTCACTCGCTGTGCACTGCAATCAGAATCACATACACATACACATATATATATATAAACATATATATATATATACATCGCTTAGACATACATATACATATACATATTGGTATAGATGTATACATGCATAAGTGCATCATCATCGAATGCCATAACGCCGCTGGTATTGTTCATATTGATAGGATCGCGTCTGATTGGTCTCTTCAGCGATCCTCACCAGCGACCAGTTGGCCGGCAGTAGAGTCTGTCGATTCACCACCAGAGCCGCACCTCGATGAACGCGATGAGGAGGAACTTGAGCTGCCAACTGAGGATTCAGACGATATGGATATGATTGATATTGAGGATGGTGAGCTGACAAGTGTCTCGCGCATTGGCGGCAATCGGCTGTGGCTGCTGCTCGTTGCCGATGCTGGGGCCACTGTGCTGGATGATGATACTGTGGGTGAACCTACCACTTTCGCTGATGACGTTGATGCGTTCGATTGATAATGTCGGCGATGTTGTTGCTGTTGATGTTGGTGCTGTTGCTGCTGCTGCTGTTGATGATGATGGTGATGTTGCTGCTGCTGCTGTTGTTGTTGCTGCTGCTGCTGCTGCTGATGGTGATGATGTTGCTGATTCTGATGCGGATGATGATGATGATGGTGGTGATAGCCTCCCCCGCCGCTGTTGTTGCTACTGCTATTGCTGTTCGACAAGCGCAGATGCTGTGGCCTCTGTTGTTGTTGCTGTTGTTGCTGCTGCTGTTGTTGCTGCTGATGATGACCATTGTAGCTGCTCTGCTGCTGCGCATTGGACATGGACTTGGTCAGTTGCTGTTGCTGCTGCTGCATGGGAGGTGGCACATAGAACTGTTGACGATAATAGGAATTGGAGTGACTTCGTTGACCCGCCTGTGGTTGTTGCTGCTGTTGCTGCTGCTGCTGGCCATAAGCTCGCATCGGTGGCGTCGCTGCTGTGTGGGTAGTTGTGGTGGTGTAGACAACATGGCTGCTGGCCGTCGTCGGCTCGTCCAGTGCGTCCGCCGGGGCATCGCCGAGTTGATCCATGTCTGGCTGTTGTAGTTGTGAAGAAGATATACATGTATGTTGGCTTGGCTGGGCCTGTGGCTTGGCTGGCATGCTGGCCGCAGTTGCTGCACCGGCGACGCCGCCGTTGGTGCGCAACTGTTGCGCACGCGGCGTTGCATTTGGATTGGGAGCAATTGCGGCCAGCATGGCACAGCCGGCGGCCTGCTGCTGCTGCTTCTGCTGCTGCATGAGGCCGGCAGCCATTCATCATGTATCTATGCGTGTGGGTGTGTGCATTACCGACGAGCCCGTTGATGAGCTGTTGCTGCTGTGCCCGCTGCTGATGCCGTGGCTGCTGTTGTTGTTGCTATTGTTGTTGCTGCCGCCGCTCATGCTGATATTGATGCTGCTAGCCGACACCACAATTGGCATGGGCACATTCACGGGCATCGCTGACACATCCAGTCCATTTGGGGGCGATGATGTGATGTCAATGACATGGACAACTGGCTGACCGCCAGATGTCGTCTCACGTTCACGCTCACGCTCCCGTTCCCGCTCCCCAATGACATCGCAGTCTTTGCTGTCCTCCGAATCATCGCCCGACGAGGTGCTGCCCCGCCGATGACGCAACGCCGTCAGATTCAGATTGTTCACCAGCTGCGTCTGCGTTTGCGGCTGTAGCTGATGTTGTTGCTGCTGCTGCTGCTGTTGTTGCGCAGCAGCCGCCGCCGCCGCCGCTGCCGCAGCAGCTGCTGCCGCTGCCGTATGATATGGCTGGGCCAGAGCATGAGGCTGCAGCACCGCATGCGGATGATAAATCTGATGCACTACGGCACCGGAGGGCATGATCACATACTTGGCGGCGCCATTCGTATACGCGGGCAGCGGCGGGTCCACGACAGCCAGATGCTCAAAGTTCTCGCGTATCCATTCGCGATAGTCGATGACGTCATCGGTTATGTGAATTATCCGACCTACATATGGCGGGATTTGGGAACGGATGCGAAGAAAAATGTAGAACGTAGACCAAAATAGACATTAATAACGTTTCAAAATGCATTTACAAATTGTTTTCTCAACAATTATCAAAGTACAGTGATCGCTCGATAATAACAAACAACATGCTTCTATAAAATGGACATCGAAAGATAGAGAGAAGCATTGTTCGACTTAACGAGCGTTCACTGTTTATTGTCGATTTGCCAGGCAATATTTACAATTACCTATATATATTGTTCTATATATAAATACCTATAGATATATAGCTATATATAACTTAACAAGTTCGAGTCTGCTCGACTTGCAGATACTTACACATTTGCATTGAAATATAATACGGTACCTACAGGGTATTACAATGCTTTCACATCAATGAAAAAGAATTAAGCATATCTTTGCGCTAAAACCTTAAATAGCCATCGATAAATTATCGATAGTAATAATGTTCTGAAATAACTAATAATATTGTAAAAATTTACAAATTTGCATCGAACAAAAATTTGTATTTCTGATGATTTTTGCTAATCGATATTTTATTAACCGTTATCGATTGTTCCAACTGAACTTAATTCTTTCTACGCTCTCAACTTATTAACATTATATATATGTATATAACTATTTACTTTTATATATGCTTATTATTAATAATTTGTAAATCGTTATCGATTTGTTTAACTAATCGTAAGCTTTCCAACTTCTCTGAATTTGTCTGTTTCGCATCTACAGCAGATAAAGTAATACATATATATGTATAATAACTCAATGTAATTTCTCTTGTTTACTGATCGATAAATCGTTAATCGTTATGCTTGCAACTTATCGAAATTTCTATTATTTTGTTCAGTTCGATCTACTAAAGATTAGGGAATTTACACATACTTATTACATACATGCGAGCGACTTGGATAATGAGTGCTACCATTTCAGACTTGATCTTGGAAATGATGAGTTCACACTTACCTAATATGGAAGTGACTCGCGCATCGGTGCCCCAGAGGCTGAGCGGACTCACGGCTTGGGTAAGGACACGATAGGCGCATTGGAAGGCCTGTTTGACATGGAGAGCACCGTAGCTGCTGCGACCGATGTCATTGCCGGGCGTTAAGGGATCCTCGATGCACAGCAGCGATGGCCTATGGCCATCGACCATGTCACGCTGCAGTTCATCTTTGGGCATATAACGTCCGCCATTCTTAATGGAAATGCCAATTTTCATATAGTTAAATCGACGACCATATAGCTCAAAGAACTCAAGCAGCAGCACGCCCAGATTCGTTTTGTCATGGAAGATGCCACGTGGATGCAATTGCAGGAAACTGATGCACATGAGTATCAGTGAGTACGACGAGATGCCGCCGGTGAACACCTCGTTGAGATCGCGCAGCAGCAGGAACTGCTTTAGCACCAACACCAGTTTACCCAGCACCGGATAGTCGCGCTTAAATTTCTTAATCAGCTCCGCGGACTGCACGCCCGATTGCATATTGAACGATATGTCGACCTTCACCTGCGTCTCGCGGTCCGTCAGCTTTATGATCGGCACCGACGCCTTATCCAGCACCCGGACCGTGCACGCCTCGGCAATGCCACGTGAGACAAGCTCAAATTCCAGTGTACGCAGCGGCAGCTTCTCCCAGAGGCCTAGACAACCAACAAGAAGAGAAGTGTAAGAAGAGATTTTCAAAACGAATCTCATGGGATAACTTAGCCCTTGGGTTATGCTTACCTAGTACAACGAGATCAATGTCTGAGGTGGGCAGAAAGAGGCCGGTGCGAAAGGAGCCAAATATCTCGACTACCGCCTGTGGCCATATGGAATGGACAACGTTCTCGATGCGCTTGACAACCTCGTTGCGTATGGCATGCTCGCAGGCCGTGGGCAGTACATATTGATAGAAGTGTTCGATCTCCTCGTGCAGTCCAATAATACCCTCGCCGTACTGAAAGTCACGCTTACGCCACGGACAACCCTTGTACTTGGCAATCATTTCGGCGTGTTTGTTCAGATTAAGAGTGCTCGACTTATTGTCCACGACGCGTTTCCTTCGGGATGGATTGTAATACGTGTTGGCGCGCTCGTGCAGCGGCACTTTGGACGCGGGATTGACTGCAAAGTTGTTGGTGGTGCCGCCGCCGCCGCTGCCTGTTGTTGGGGTTGTTGTTGTTGTTGTTGCTGTTGTGTTGGTGTTGGTGGTGGTGGTGTTGGAGTTGTTGCTGCTGCTGTTGCTGCTGCTACTGTTGTTGGTGGTGCTATCGCCAGCAGTGGGCGTCGTTGTGCTACTAGCTGCTGTTGCTACCGATACAGTTGTTGTTGTTGCTTGAGCAGCTACAGATGTCGCTGACCCGTTGTTGCCTGCTGTGTTTGCTGGGACGTTGATGTTGCTAGTGTTGCTAGCGTTTCCGTTTCCGTTAGCGCTGCTACTGCTACTACTGCTGCTGCTGCTGCTCGCTGGCGAGTTATTGTCGTTGTTCGATGTGGAATCGATAGACGTGTTGCTTGAGCTTTTGCCTCCGTTAGTGTTGCCGCTATTGTTGCCGTGACGCGAGGCGGACGTTCCGTTAAACTGCTGAAGAAGAATTTGTAATGAGTCGGGATCACGCAGGCTGATCGTAGGACCGTTGCTCAGTAGCCTATTTATATTGGTCGTTCCCACCACCACCTGTTGGCTACCAACGTTGACGCTGCTGCTGCTGTTGTTGTTGTTGTTGCTGCTGCTGATGCTGCTACTGCTGTTGTTGCTGTTCCCGTTGCTGCTGATGCCGCTGTTGTTGTTATTGTTGTTGTTATTCTGCTGTAGCTGTTGCTCAAGAAGTGCACCCATTTCCTGGGCATTCGTTTCCCAAATCTTTAACCATGTGCGCAACGCTGGTCCCTCCTGTTCCTCCTGAAACCAGCCAACACACGGATCCATTCAAATGGGCGATTTGTGTGCTGGACAGCGAATACGCCTCACGCCTCCTGGTTTCTCTTTCTCCTCACTCACTTTACCTCTCACTGTTCAGCTCTCTCCCTTACTCTCTGTCTCTCACTCTTACTGCCTCTGCCTTTGTCCCTTTCACTATACCTCAATCTCAAAGGATACAGGGACCACGTGCGCCCACGTTCCCTGTAAGTCTCTCTTTTGAATGTATGGGTGTGTGTTTGTTTGTTTTGTATCTGTACGTTTAATGTTGTTGATCAATCGACGCCGCCGCTGTTCCTTTTCCGGCCGTTGCTGCTGCTGGCGTTGTGGCTGAGCGGATGAGCTGCTGCGTTGTTGAGCGTCGCGTAGATTAGTCGAACTGCAAGTGCATGTGCGGCAATAGCAGCAATTGCATTTGCCAGTGGCTCGGGGTCCAGCTCCAGCTATTGCTCTCGCGCAGCATCGGCGTTCGTTCACAGCGGTGGTGCAATGCGGCGTCGTTGTGTCGCCTGTGGACAGCTAAGCAAAGCGTGTCCGTCTAATTTCTATTAACGGTTTTCATAGCACTCTCGCAAGTGCAAATATACTCACTTTTTAGCGGCACAACCCAACTATGAATGCTTGGCAAGGCCGTATTCTGTTTAAATTGGTTGCAACTGCAATGAAAAATGTAAAAAGAAAATATAAAAAAGATTAACAACGAAGCTTTAAGCTCAACCAGGCAGGCATCGAAACTCTAGCTTAAAGCTCTCTTCAGCAAAAAAAACATCGAAAACAAGTCGAAGCGGCGTTGCCACCTGTGGTCTAATGCAATGACAACTGGTCAGCGAATTGTCCTCTTCTCTCTCGCTCTCTTTTTGCGCATCAACGAACAAAACAAAAAGTAGCAAATTAAAAGCAGAGAGATCTAAGTTAATGTGTGAGTATGATCGTCTCGTGACGTCAGGAATGTGCCGTTCTCATTGTACCATGACAAATACAAGCATATAAATACCCATACACATACATATGTATGCATATGTGAAGCCAACGATCGCATGTGTTATCAAAAGTGGATTTTACTAAATGGAAAGCGCAAACAATTGCTTTACGAATTATGCGCTATTTTTCTACAAATAGAAAACCGCCGGCGTCGACGCTGCTGCAGTTGCAGACTGCAGTCGGCGCCAAATGCAGCTGAAGCGTAGAGAGAGCTGTGTCGGCGGCGCCTTAGCACGGCAAATATTCGTTTTTCAGAGCACTAAATGTGCTTAGCAATAGCCGAAATAATAAAGAAGCAGAGCCAAATGGGCCAATGAAGACAATAAAATACATATAGACACACGTATGTATGTATGTGCATGTGTTTAAATATGTTTTCGTTATCGCATTGGCAAGTTAAGCAGCAGTGCTCACGAGACTACCGCAAATCACATCGTGCCGCTGTATGTATGGGTCTAATCTGTGTAAGCAAGTGTGTGTGCGTGTATATTTCTATGCGTGTGTGTGTGTGTGCGCGCGCAAGGGCGTACAGGTGGCTTATGGCGTGGGTGCCGGGAGCGCGGGCAATGCAAATAGCGCGCACATGTACACGGCAAAGAAAGCAGTGGCTGTGTCGATTATGCAAAAACCGCTAATTATGCGTATTTAGTTAACCAATTTACCCATCGCACATACAACACACACACACACACACACATATATACACATATACACGTACAATCAGAAAAACACGCAAGCACATAGCCATGTCACGCACAGCTGCAACAAATATGCATAATAATCAAGTTCAAAACTTCAATTCAAATAATATCAATCACACACAAATGCAAATAATTCAGAAATGCACGCGAAACTGTTATATTTACCAGGCAAGAGATCTTAACTGCAGCAGCATTGATGTTTAATTGCACAAACACAAACAACATATGCATATATACATACACATGTACAGAATTTGGCAAATTAACACTTTCGGCTTTTTGGGGTACGAGAGACAGAGAACACGATACACAAATCACAAGTACGTATGTAAATGGAAAAAAACTATAGAATGTGCCTAGTCTACTGCACTATTATATTATACAATAATCGTTTAAATTTGTTTAAATCTTTTGTTCTCCGCAATAGGCTGCTATGTTCACAGTTTGTAGCTACTGCCTTTGCTCCACTTCAGCGTTGCCGCATACAGGGATGTGTCTATCGACAGTATCGATATACTGCGAATTAAAATAATCGATTGTATTTTTATTCTCCCAGCTGAAAATACAAATTTGAATGATTCCCCAACTGTGAGTTTTTGCACTCTGAGAAATCATTTGATGAATCTTTGTTAAATAAAGGCATATCTGATTACATAATTGAAATGGAAACTATTCAGTTACAATGTTGATACATTGAGTAATGCAAATAACAATAAGTAAATAATTTCTAAGCCAGTTTCATGTGAAGCAAAGCAAACAGATTTTCCGCAATCATTTTAGGGCCCGCCCGGCTATTTACTATTGCCTTTGCGAGAGCAGCAGCTGAGAAAACGGCGCCGCTGTTAAATGTAGGTCGGCGTTGCCACCTGATCTAAAATCGTTTTACAGCACTGCGCAAAGGCGACAATGGACAAGCATGTAAACAATGAATTTATGCAACTGTGTGCAATTAATGAAAAAAAAAGCAAATTATTTTTTCTCAATTTGTAATAATAGGACTCTTTCGCATTACAGTACACACACACACATACATAAATGTAGATAATGTTCAACGGATACTTGTAATAGTAGTATCTTCATTTTAATATTTCAATGCCCACAAGAGCCACCCACTTGCCCCCGCCCAAAAATACAACTACTACTACAGACACAGAACGTAATTTACACATACATACACAATGAACGAGCAGTACGCAATCGACGTCACACAGACAGAAAGATCGACATAGACACATACATACAAAAAATGAGTCTGATTTAAATTCTTTCCTGCCTCCGATTTATATCTCGCGTAATTCTGTTGGAATTTTTCACACACACTTTTTCTTTACCTTGACGAGTTTGTTCTCGTTGCGTTTGCGTTGTATTTCAAGTTTAGCACATACACGCACAAATATATATATATATATATATATAATATTTGTACATACACACACACACACTCATACACATGCACATGTGCTTCGCTAAAACGAAGATTCGATGCGATTATTAGTTTTTTTTTCGCCCCGATTCAGTAAATATATGTCTTAATTTGGAAAAAAAATAAAAACCCGCCGAATAAATCATTTGTCAGCATTGGGAAGCTTTATGCATTCGCTTTTGCGCTTGCAATATTTGTGGCAGTCCTTATAAGCACAATTTAGTGGTCTCGTTCACTTTCATTGCTTGGGAAACGTCCGCTTGTCTGGTTGCTATGCCTTTTTATGCACATACACACACACTCACACACATACAGCTAATACATGCGTTCATATACACGCACTCACAAATTAGTACATTCGAGAATTGCTCATTACCGTGTGCAAGTACAAATTGAAGAATTTGTGTTTGACAGTTTCTCACAATCAATACGCTTTTTGTCAAGCGTCTTTTGGTTTTGCTTTACTTGCGTTTTTTAAATAAAAAAAAAAACGCTAGCGAAATTGCAATACGAACACGCGACGGCTACGCAGTACTAGAGATGAACAATACCAACGATAACGTTGCGTAGAGCATGGCCATCGACAATACATAGCAATATCGATATACGCGTGAAATATTGTAAAGCCGATATATTTATTTTCCCCGATATGGCCGATAAGTAACTGACTGTTATTTTGAATATTTAAATTTCAATTCATTTAAATAGTAAATGTAGATAAATAAGTAGCTTTATGCTGGGCGCACGTCGTCAAGCTAATTTTAATATGCGCATATATACTTACTTTTGGGTAAATCTAATTAAACAAATTTAAACACAGTTCTTTCATTTATTTTGCATACACACAAACATTTCTTGTTTATTTATTGTTTCGATTTTCTTAAATTGTTAGCTTTTGTTGTTGTTGTTGTTGTTGTTCTGTGTTTGTCAATTCTTGGTATACTTATTAGATTTCGAAATACAATGTAAGCACATATGTATGGTTGAATCGGGTTTCGATTTTTGGTATTCGCTTTTCGTTTTATTGTTTGCTGTTTATTTAAAAGTGTCTAGTGTCTTGAAACCAAATAACTTCGTTGGGCGTGTCATTTCAAATGACAACATAAAATGTGTCCAGTTGTTATATTTGGTCTTTTAGGGTTTCATGATGTGTACTTAAAGTGGCAACTAAATCTTAGTAGTTTGTACTTTATGGAAAAATGAGTTTGTTTGTTAGCAATCATCTCTATATGTTTCTATGTTTGTTTGTTCCAGTTGACAATTCATAAAATACGTATCGTACCTAAATAATGATTTTCATTTTTATATCTCGGCTCTGCGCACAATTACGTAAATTAAATTATGCATTATGTTCTTATGAATATGTATGTATGAATATAACATGAATACATACATATTGCCAATAGTTGTTCTGTTACATTTAGTATATATACTTTATATAGTATATATAGTTTTCGTTTTAAACATTTATAAATATGTATTTCGTTTTTTTCTTCTATGTTTTCATTTTCATTTAATGTTTTTATTTTTTCATTGTTTTATGAAGTTTAACATTTATTAAGTGCTGCATAGTCAACAATTAGTACATATGCAGAGTTGTTGTTGAGTTTCTTTATAAGTTCTTATTTGTTTTAATGCATTTAGTTAGGATTTGAATTAAGTTTCCCGTTTTAACTGCTCCCTTTCGTGTACAACATTTAAAGCTTGACTATTTTTATTTTTATTATTTTGATTTTTTTGTTTTTTTTTTTGTTTATTTTTCTTACGGGTTTTGTTTTTATTGTTTTCGGGAATTCCAAAACCAGCCGCACAGTTACTCTACAATAAAATTTCGCCACTTCGAGAGGCTTATTGACGCAACATTTAACACCTATTAATGTATGCATGTATTTTGTATTTATGTCTGATTAATTTTTTTATGTTGTCTCATTTTACATACATATTCGTATCGTTGTTAATTAAAGTTAATGGTAAAAAAATCTAAAAAAAAACGTTCGCCCTCTTTTCAGGGGTATTTCTCTATAGCACACATACCGATCTCATATTTGTTCTTTTTTTCTTTTTTTTTTTTGGATTAGGCCACAACAATTATTAACTATATATGTATTTAAATTTGGGACACTACTAGGATTATTTAGTAGTTGGTGTCCTGGTAAGACTTCTTCAAAGTGGCGCTTCAATGTGGTTCTTTTTTCTATTTCTTTTGGCATTCAATTCATTCGAGTTTTAACCGCGCTGCATTGCTAAACATTCAAACGTAACGTTTTTTTCTCTCTATGCCCTGTTGCCAATAGCGAATGGCGTTGCCATACTTTTAAGCTTTTTGCAAACAAGTATAATCAATGGAAGGTTGCTATCTTTATGTTTACTGAGCACAGGGCATTTTATAGTCATTCACGCTCGCCAATCAATTTATTATTATTAATTTGTTTTAATTCATAATTCTTATCCTTTTTTTTTGGGTTTTCATCGGACATTCTAACAGTTAATGAATAAACATTTCATTTTTCTATATTTTTGCTTCTATTTTTCTTAGTTTGCTTAATACACTCATTGTTTCTAGCGTTCTATTTAAAACATATTTTTTTTAGTGGATTTTGTTGAAATTGGACATAAATGAATTTAATGTGTTTCGTTTTCCGTTGCTGTTTAAAATTTAATTATTTATATATACATAAAATAACGTTCAGTCAAATATATTTTTATGTTGTTTATATATATATATGTTGAATATATATATACACTTATGTGTACATAAGCACAATAATAGCATAATAGTTATTAATCTAAACAAATCTATAACACAGAACACACATACACACATACACATACATACGTAAATTAAATTATTTTTATAACAGTTATGAGACACAAATTAAATACAATAGATGTAGTATATACTATAATTATATCATTATGAGTATAATATTTTTGTTTTCCTCTTTTATGCTAGTTTAAAGTTGTTTTTCTTGAATGCTAACATTTAGCATATATGTATGTTTCCCCTACGTATCCACGTTTCCCCCGGCTCCCATGACAAGCAGCGGCGTCAAATTGTTAAGACAATTTGTTAATCCTTGTTTTTGTTTGTTTATTATGTTAATAATCAGTCGCATAAATGAATCACCTTGCTTTTGTTTTGCGCTATAAACATTCGCTTTGCTGGCCTATAGAACGCACAACTTTCTCGCTCTCTTTCTCTCTCACAGATACACGCATAAAAATCCCAAAAAACAAGTCAAGAAAATACCAAAAAAAAAATATATGAAAGTTACCAACTAAAAATATCAGTTATACGTCACACATTCACTCTCTATTGCAATTATACTATCTCACACACTCACACACACACACACACTCACACACTCACACATACTCAAACTTGCACTCACACATACTAATGCTGCAGGATGCGCATCTTCTTGGCCAGCGTGGTCTCTGTCTGTTGGAGCTTCCGCTTGCTGCTGTAGTTGCAAAGCTTGTTGGAGACTTTGCTTAGGGTCATTGCCGATGAGGTCATGAGGTCGAGTGCCTGGAGGCTGTTGTCCAGCTCATCGAGGGCGGAGTACGCCATTGTTGTTGTTGCTGTTTGATTATGTCCATCACCAGGATCGACATCAATGTCGATGAGCTGATTGGCCAACGGATCCTCGTCATAAGGATCGTAGGGGGGTCTTAATTATTGTTTGAACACAAATAAACCTGTTGGATCCCACTCGTTATCATCGACGGGGCCAAAGCATTCATCGAAATACCATTCCATTGTCTTATATACATGACTCAGTGATCTGGTAATGGCATGATCTTCATCAGGATACACCTGATGACGGAACTTCACCTGCTGATCGACCAGAGCACGCACCAGCATCAGTGTGTGCTCCTGATGAACCAACGTATCCGCCGTGCCGTGCATTAACATCAGATTGCGCCCCTTGATGTTGCCCGCCTTCATGGTCAGATCCGCCTCCTGCAACGCTCGCAAATAGTCTCCCTTCAGTGGGATGTAGCGCTCCGTGAAGAATGAATCTGCAAACAATTTGTTATGAATTGAAAAGGTTTTTAAAATGAAACTTAAATATTAACGATATATTTCCCAATCGATTTATCAAGTCTGTATGCCAATATGGCAACTCCTTGCAATTGACTGATTTTAGTATATTTTTAATATGAGCAATTATGGTTAGTTTGAAATCGTGAAGCAATATGGCAGCTCCAAAATCTGAATTTTTTAGTATATTTTAACAAGATGAACGTTAACAATTTAACTGGTCAATGAACTGTAAGTTTATAAATCCTGTATGGATACTCACAGTGATAGCCGAAGCTGACAATGGGATTGATGGCGACGGCGCATTGGAGCACCTGCTGCGAATCATCGATGAGCATCATCGCCGAGGCATAACCACCGTAACCCCAACCAAAGGCGCAGATGCGCAGAGGATCAATGAACTTGAGATTGTCCCGCAAATAGCTACAAATATAAAGATGATTGATTGTGGTTGACCAAATGGAACTCTAGATGTTCTTAAAGCTCGATAAACTGCACATACGTGAGCACACCCAGCTGATCCTCGACCTCCACGGTGCCCAGCTTGCCATGAACCTGGGTGCGCAGGAGTTCACCCTGATACCCGCTGCCGCGTCCATCGATCTGGGCGACAATGAAGCTACGCTGGCTGCACAAATACCAATTCCAATCGACCTGGAAACGCTCCGTGACCAGTTGAGACCCTGGCGAGGCATCGCTATAAGAAAAGAAATCCTCATTGAAATTGGGAAAGTGCTGGAGTGGAGCAATTGTTACTTACACATGGAGAACCAATGGAAATGCGACTTCCTCCTCCTCACGCATGCCTGGTGGCAGATAGAGTTTCACCTGGGCATGGAAGCCATGTCGTATCTCAACGCTAAATGTCCGCATCTGCGGTATGGCCAGCTGGGAGAGCCGATGACGTAGCACATCTCCCGCATTGAGCACAAAGATCTTGTCATTGCTGGACGTCTCAACCAGGTAGACACTGGGCGCTTCGGGACCCAGACACTCCTGCACATAGTAGCTATAATCGCGGCTGAACTGAACGCGATTGTAGAGACAATTCTTGGGTATATCGTAGATACAGTCATCCGGCTCCAGGCGGGCCACAATGTCCTCCCAGCGTTCGCCACGTTGCCATTCGGCGGCATTAGTGCTGCGTGCTCGATGGAGGCGATAGGTGGACTCGGTATTGTCGCAGGTGAGGCAAGTGGGCTGCGTCGATGTGATGTAGGTGCGATTGGACTCGGTGACGTTTAGTTTAAGGCTGATCTTGTAGAGGTGCCGTTCACCCGGCCGCTTCTCAGGAGCAGCCATAAAGTAAACAATCTCATGCGGTTCATCCCAACCCACAATCTCTGTGACCTCAAAGCGGCCCATCGTCAGCGGCACCGGCCGACGATCCAGCGATGAGATGAACACCACATGACGATAGTGTCCATGTTCACCATCTCGCACCGGCAGACGCTTCAGTAGATATCCACCGTTGGATATCTCATATGTGGTCTGGCCGTTGGTCACATTTGCTTGGCTATCAGTGGTACCGCTACCGCTACCACTGCCGCTTCCCCCTGCACCACCCGCACCAGCCGCACCACCTCCGCCGCCTGCTGCTGCTCCGGCGTCTGCATCCTGAAACTGTCGCAATCCTGCGCCACGCAACTGGGCAGCGATGCGTGCCGAGAAGATTGGCCGCTCGGCCGGCAGTACCCAACCATCATTGATGGTCACCTCCGTGTGCACCACCTGGCAGTGGAAGTGTGGCGCTCGACAAATCACCGTGGTGGCCTTGGTTTGATCTCGATTGGTCACCGTCACCGACAGATCAATGGGCGATGCCCATGTCAAGCCACCCACATAGCTGCCATTGCCCAGCTCCGCCGGCAGCTTAATGTGCGTGGGGAACATGTACTTGGTCACCGCCAAGTTCACCACATTCACCGTTACGTTTGGGTTGCGGGCACCCGCCTTTGGGTAGCGTTGGCTCAGCACCGCTGGATACTTGATGTCGTCGGCCATCCATGTGTATCTGCACGGGGAGCGGGAGGGCTCATTAGTAAATCTGTTGCGCGACTAGCAGATACCCTCTAAGAGTGGATCAAGTTAAGCTTACACATGTGCAGATCTATGTATACAAATCCACGGAAATGAATCATCAAATGAATCATTGCAAGGAAGAGTGGTTAAGTGCAGTGTGCTCGACTAAGATATACCCTGTACCTAGTTGTAAAGTTTCTTTAACTGATTGCAGTATCTGACCAGGACAATCATTTTAAATAGTGCACTTATGAGTTGAGCTGCTAATATGTTCATCAAGTTAGGGAGACTAGTAGATACCCTGTACAGCTAAGTGTCAAGTTAATTTAGTAAAAGTTAACTTTTGTAATCAGAAACATCTGTATGCAACAGGAACTCAAATCACACGTAAGAGAAAGAGTGATCGACTAGAAGATACCCTGGAAAATGTTATGCAACGAAATTTCTGTTTGAGAGTGAACGACTAAAACAAACATATGTACATATATATGTATACATATATGCATGGAAATTACAAGGAAGATCGGTTAAGTGCAATGTGCTCGACTAAGATATACCCTGTACCTAGGTGTAGTTCTTTAAACTTACAGTGCAGTGCAGTATCTGACTAGGACAATTATTTTAAATAGCGCACTTATTATTCCAGCTGGTAATATGTTGATTTAAGTTAGATAGACTAGGAGATACCCTGTACAGTCAAGTGGCTAGTTAATTTAGTAAACATAAACTTTTGAAATCAGAAATAACTGTTTGCAACAGGAACTTAAATCATTCCTAAGAGAAAAAGTGATCGACTAGGAGATGCACGATACATTCAGATACCCTGTACTTATGTTTAAATGCATCCCTATAAAGGGTGTAATTATAAATAATTTAAGAGAATGATCTTAATATAATGATAATAAGGAAGAGTGCCCTATTTTACAGAGAACGACTAGAGGATACCCTGTAAATGGGTAACATCATACTAAAAAGAATTTGAATAATATTATCCTTGGGAAATCGATTCTCCCGCCTCGCTTGGAGTACAAATGAACCTGTCTGCCCTCCACTTACTTGTATTCATTGACCTCGCTGTCGTTGAAGCTGAGGTATGCCAAAAAGTGGCCGTCCGGCGAGAAGACGATGCTGCTCCGTCGACTCTCCAGCTCCGGTACATTCTCGTAGGTCCAATCGGGGACACCATTGTAGAAGATACCCGCCGCACCCGACTGTGTGATGCGACAGACGAGTTCGCCCTGCACTTTCGGCTTGTAATAGATATCGTTGTGATGCACAAATGCGATGGCCTGATTGAGGGTATAGGATGCCTTTTGAGGCGCCATTACCACCATTTATCTGACCGCTACCATTTGTGTTGCCGCTGGCTGCGGCGCTGCTTGTGGGCGTCGGTTTACCCGCACCGCCCGCCGCAGCTCCAGCCAGACTGCTTAGGATAATGCTGCCACTGGGTAGCGGCGTCATGGTTGTTGTGGACGCAGCCTGACCACCGGTTAATGGCGGAGGAGGTGGATTGATGGGCGCCCAAACGACATGCTGCAGACGCGGCGCTTCGGCAATATTCTCCGTTGGTCCCAAGGGAAATGTGTTGGCCGTTTGCACCTCGTAGACATGATGTCTGAAAGGGCAATAAAGATTGGGACTAAACCAGGACAGGAGCAGCTGCCGTTGCTTACCTCGAGCCCTCCGCATTGCTGTCCGACTGCAGCAAGACGTACTTCTGATCCGGCGCCACCAGAAACGATTCGGCATTCAGTTGGCGCTACAAAGAGGAATGAAAATGTAAGCTTACAAAGCTGTAGAGTCCTCGGAAGCTACTCACAAATGTGGAATTCGTCATAAGAATGCGCGTTGTATAATCGGCCATATTAAGTATCGATAGGCCGCCCGTTGGATCGCGATAAACTAGTTCGTGATCTGTAATGTCATAAATTGATATAAATAATATAGATATATTATATATATACATATATATGTATTAAATATAGTTTGACTAACCGTTGCTCCAGCTGCCGTTGAACGGCTTCCATTGCAAACTTTTGCTTAGAATGTCGCTGGGCAGCATTCGTCGGCCGCGGATGCGCAGTCCCTCATCCTCCGGCGATAGCAGAAATATCGAAAATATTATCAAGCTGAAGACGGCGGCGATTACAAGCAGTGCTATGAATATGCCACGCCAATTGCGACGTTCCGGCGATATGGCGACCAGTTCCTGCAATAGATCAACATATCACAATGAACATTTGCCACAAAATGAATGCAGAAAGCTTTCATAAATATACCGTTGACTCCAAAGACAGTCAAATGTTACATTTAAAGCGCAATACGATTCGTATTTTAAGAACATTTATTTAAATCAAGTGGCAACCTCCCGAAAAGAATGCAAATTTGAAACTGAGCAATCTGATCTGGCAACTCGGTTATTTCCATTCAACTTGCTTGCGCGCGAAAAGCTGGCAGCTATGAGCATGAGAATTCGCATTGCCGTGTGCTTTGTGCTTTAAGTATGTATGTATGTGTGTACATATGCACACACACACACACACACACATATTTGTGTCTCGCTCGCACACTTGTCGCAGCAACGCGATTCTTTCTTCCTTCTTTTCTGAATAACTTTCTTATTTCTACATCGATCCTCATGAAACTTTCACATGAGTTTCAAGAGAGTATTATTTAGGAGTCGAGTGTACGTTTGGAAATACAGGTTATGTAATTGTGAGTAAACTTAACACAAATAAATACTTGTTTAACTAAGTTCAACACGCACTTTTCATTATCAAGTTTATTTCAAACATTCTCAGTTATTTATTATTATATATTATTATTAGTGCACATTTGATGTTGGAAATTGTACAGGCAACAAATTTAGGTCAGAATACCTATGGAAATGGAATGGAATGGAAATAAATGTGTAGAAATTAAAGATTCTCTTAGAAAAAATCTATTTCAATTAATTAATATATAAAGAAAGTAATTGTTATTAATAATTACAAAGACCAAAGTCATGATTCCAAAGAAAATATAAATTAACTTTAATAACTTAATTATTTCATAAAATAATTGCTTTCTTCACTAATTTAAATGGGTTTCTTTAGTTGTGTATCAAATTCTTATTGTAAGAACTTTTTAAAAAACCAAAAAATCACGAAATATGAATTTTACATCATTAAACTTGAGTTATTAGAACTTTAATTGCTTAAATAATGTTTAAATTTAACAAAAATAAATACTTTCATTTCTAAGTGTAAGATTTATTGAGTTAAAAACATAACTTAACTTAAAAGAGAATTAATGTAGAGTATCTAATTAATTAATATTAAATCTTTATTTAATAAAAATGTTGTTTAGTGAACCAACTTTATTTAAGACTTATTTTATTTTTAAAAACATTAGCTTATTTGTGTAATGGAAGTATTTTCTTAGTTGACTCAATGTTTAATATTGTCAGAATGCTTTTAGTAATAATCGATTGTTTGAGTCCATTTGAATATCCTTGAGGATTCTCTATGGTGATTCACTTCATCGGTTGACTCACTTCAAGTGCTAATGCCTTGTTGATGGGAAGTCTGGCTCTGATGGTAATTCAACCCATTTCGAATTACAATCAGAGTCAGACCTTCCATCAATAACGCATTAGCACTTGAAGTGAATCACCGCGCATTTTCCATTTTCCATTTTCGATTTTCGATTTTGTATTTTTCCATTTTCATTGGCTATAATTTTTCACTTGACCTTTGCTGCACCCTTTCTACTCAAATTAGCTCATTTTAATTGAGAATTTAGTCAATAACCAAATGTGAATGCGTTAGCTGCAAGTGCTCGACTGCCCGATACCCTGTAGATAGTTCCTATCGTTTGAGGGGTTAATTAGTCCAATTTGTGTACTGAGTTTATGTGTCTACGGGAGATTTCGTTTACTTTTGAGCTGCTTACAGGGTATATTGCTATCGAGTAATTAGACCTGTTTTGAAAGCGTCGTTATTAAAGTATTCTTTCATCTACATATGCAGAGTATGCATTTATTGTACTTCAACACTTGGTTGGTACTTGGTCAAATTTACAGGGTATCTGCAAGTCGAGCGGGGTGTTGACAATAAAATGTTGAAGATATTGACATGATGGACTTCAGCTCAGCTAAGCGATAATCTATTGCACTTCACGCCTTGTTTATTTGCTAAAGGGTATCTGTTAGTCGAGCTGTTTCAAAAAAATTCAACTGTTTGACGATTATGTTTCTATTGAGGAATATCTTTAGGAATTTTTTTGCACTTTGAGCACATTATCACTTTATGCAGGGTATGTGTTAGTCGTGTAGACTGTTTAACGAGAAGAAATGTTGATGAAATGAATAATACTCTTTAACTTTAAGCGAGCTTAGCAGAATGTTGCTTCACATAAATATAAAAAAAAAACAGAGTATCTGATAGTCGAGCAGGCTAGCTTTGCTGTTGCTGTGAACAGAGTTCTACTTATGACTTTCATATTTGGCTTGGATTGAAAAGAAATTGATGATGATGATGATGAAGAGATGATGATGATGAAGATGGTGATAATGATGATGATGATGATAGTAGTAAGGAAGATGATGATGCTCTGGCTGCAATCGTGGTTCATATGAATGTTTCTGGCTTGTTCGTTAAAGTATTTCTTTAGCCAACTGCAAATATGGCATTGTTGTTGTTGTTGTTATTGTTGTTATGTTTTCTGAATGTTTTAATAAGTTTGTTTTAAATAAATTTATTCTTTTTTTTGAGATAACTTCTATTGATTTTCGCTATGATGAGAGAGAAAGGCCAAAGGCAAACGTGAAAAAACTAGAAAAAAACTAAAATAAAATTGCCAATCAAATCGAGGGAGGCAGAGAAGTTTCCCAAACAAAATGGGCAAGGGGAACTGAGTGGTGGGAGGGGACGCAAGGAGTGGCAATTGATGTCTGGCAGTGCCAGCTTTCAGCGCAATAAAGCGCGAATACCAAAATGCATTTGCCATGGGGCAGAAGTGCTAAAGGGTGATGGTGAGAAGGGGTCGAGAGGGGAGGGGAGGGGAGGGGAGTAGCGTCGTCCTTGATGCGCTTAATGACAAGCGAATGCCAATGAAATTAAGGCTAAAATTCACACACATGCACATGTGGCAACAACAACAACAACAACAACAATGAATGAGTGCACATAACTGCAGTGAAACTATTTTAATGCATTTTACATGTGCTGATTGCCAAGGGAGGGGAAGGAGGTAACAGCGGCAAGAGGCAGGAGAAAGGAGCAGGCGTGGGCGTGGGCGGTAACGGAAGTTACTCAGCTTGTGATACGGTTCAGGGCCAGACAATTTACATGCATATTTAGTTAAGAGAATTCACTGAACTCGCACTTGGCACTTGGACATTTTCTGGCAGCTGCGGTGCTGCCACGCCCATTTGTTTCGAACATTTTCACTTGCGGTAGACCTACAATATCCTGTAAGTATTTCAAATTCTCAATTAAGGGTATACTACTCACAGCTAGATACAGAAGTTATTCATATTTAAGAAATTACGATTTAGGGTGGCTAAATGTGGCGAAGTAGCAATGGCGCCATCTAGCGTTCGTGGTTTGCAAGAAATTTCGTTGTATTTGCATAAGTAAAGTAAAGATATTTCTTTGTATTAACATAATTAAGTGTGTTAGTTATATCACAGCTGTACACAGGGTACCTCGTAGTCGAGCATTATCGTATTCATTTTCATTTTTTTTTCTTTTTCCAAATTTTATTTCGGCTCTGATCCCAGAAGTGCTTACACATCCAGCAACAAATTCTTGCTCTATGTTTGTGTAGAAATTGAATTAAAAATTTATATGCACTTGCATGTTCGTTAGGATGCAGTCTGTGCAGTCAGTGGGATGGAGAGGGGAGCAATGCAAGCGACATAGATTGAGAAATAGAGCGCAGGATATTTGCCAGGTAATAGGATTTGTTCAGTGGAGAAAAGTGCACAGTGTTAATTGAAATTATTTTGCTATTCTATTTCTTTGAGCTGCCGGTAAATGCAATTGCAATGAAGTCGAAAAATGAAAAGTGGCTTAAACTCCAGTAAAATGGCCATAACGTTGGCTAGAACTAGCTTATACGACGTGCCACATCCCTTTGATGCTATAAAATTAAATTCTATAAAATCTAAGATATGAATGGCTCAGAATACCCTGTGCGCACAGAGGTGGGAAAATAGGGTGTACTACACAATACAGGTGCGAGCTGAAATAAACTGTAATGTCTCTATTTTGGTAAAACATTTTAGATCTATAGTTACATATTTAGATCTATGAATATATCGTGAAAATAATAATATAAATATCAATTAGTATAGACTTTCAGTCAAGCAAGACGCTATCTTATAAATATTTATTTAAGTCGACCTGCAGATACCCTACAAAATTGCTCAGGGTTTTTTTTTTTTAATAATTATCTATCAATATAATCGCTAGCACTTTAAAACCAAATACATTAACGTTTATATGTTTAAAATTAAAAATAAATTATTTACATATTTTTATAGACTTTCAGCTACCCTTATTTTCTAAAAGTATTACTTTGCTGTTTGTCAAAAGCATCTAAACTTAATTAATTAACTCCTTAATCAAGCAAACTCTTAAGTGCTTCACTACTTCGACAGACAGACAGACGGACAGTCAGACGGACAGGCCAACATGGCTTTATTGACTCGACTGTTGATGCTGATCAAGAATATATATATACTTTATAGGGTCTGCCACGCCTCCTTCTGCCAGTTACGTACATTTGGCCTTCGCCAAACTTAATAGACTTGTTACTTTTTAAGTACAGAGTCTAAAATGCCTATTTTAATCAACTTTTCCAGAGAGTTTAATTGCTTTCTTTGTTTTTTTTTATTTCGCTATTTCAAAACTTTGCAAAGTTGCTGCAAGGGGTATTATTTGGTCGAGCAGAGCAAAGTGCATACTTTAATAAACTTTCAGATACCCTTTACTTCAATTTCTGTAGCTTTTCCAGAGAGTTTAATTTGCTTTCTTTGTTTTTGCTTTTTCGCTATTTCAAAACTTTGCAAAGTTGCTGCAAGGGGTATTATTTGGTCGAGCAGACTCTGAAGTTTTCAACGCACAATAAAATGATATTTTTAGAGCTGCCTGCATCCGCTGCACGAGTTGCTTGCTTACAAGCCAACAGGGTTGTAAATTATATGATTTTATGCTCAGATTTTTTAGTACCTTGGCACTTAAATTTTAACAACGTTCATATAATCCTTACGATAGTTAACGGGTATGCTTTCCTATTTCTCTTCTTCATCGGCTTCAGCTTCAGTTTCTTCTCTCTTTTCCCCCCTCATCACGAATATGCTAAACTTGTTTTTCTTTTTTTATTTAACCATT
The DNA here is from genome assembly GCA_035042075.1 of Drosophila macrospina. Classification (NCBI taxonomy): domain Eukaryota; kingdom Metazoa; phylum Arthropoda; class Insecta; order Diptera; family Drosophilidae; genus Drosophila; species Drosophila macrospina. The sequence continues at coordinate 1,228,236 of JAWNLW010000587.1, read as the reverse complement.
TTGTTTAATAACGAATCTCCATTGCTTTTGAGCGCAATATTTTCATGGAAATCATGTTTACAATTCATTAATGCGCTTGTAAAAGTTTTATGAAGTGGAATGTAACAATTTTTAAGTGGTGCTCAACACGTAGATACTCTGTAATAGCAAATATTTGTAAATCATTCTGGGCTAAAATCTTATATTAAGTATACGCACATAAGTCCTGTCTAGTTTAATATGCCTGCCTGGAAGTTGCTAGAAGCTGAAGATGGTCAGGTGAACGGAGTGCTCAGCTTGGAGTGCAAGCTTTCATATATATATATAAATAATATAGAGAAAAATGCAAAACTCATATGCAATAAACTCTCCGAGAAGCTGACTTCATCTTCGCCCTTGACTGACTGCAATCTTTATGAAATGCATATATAAGAATCTACATAAGTTTCGCAAAATATGCTTAGGCGAAAGCCTGGAATGTTTTACTCTGAACTATGGCATTCAGTTAGGTGTAGTAGACATTAACTAGATATACTATATGTAGCTGTTGCTTTGCTCTACTTACGGCACTCGACGCTTTAGGCCAATGGAATATGGTTTTCAATTATAAATGAAGTGAATGCTTAGGGATTTTGGGGAATCGTGAAGTAAATGTAGTAAATACTGTAGGAAATTCGTTGAACTTAAGTTCCTAAGATAACCAACAACTTAAGCTGGCAAATGTTAATAGAATAACGAGCTACAACTCAACAATTAAAGTGTTTAGAGTGCAGTTTACAAATCTAGGAATGTCTATATACAATATGTAAATTAAATAAATAAATGTGTAATTAAAGTAGTTGAACTATAGCATTACATGTTGATTTCAATTAATTGCTGCAAGCAAGTTGTTTAATTGCTTTGCAAGCTATTATTATTTGCTGTTATTGCCGTGACCCGTTTGCAATCAATTGTTTAAGATATTTGTGCAATTGTAAGCAATCAAACTGGCAACTGTCTGACAATCTGACAATCTGACAATCTGGCTAACTAAGTTCTTGACTGTCTTGCACCTGGAAAAATACTCAGCTCGGTCTTGTCTTGTCTTGTCTTTAGATAAATATGTCAGGGCTACTCGTTGCAGTGAAATATGATTGCTTATTCTACACAAGCAAACTGCTCTGACTGTTGTTTTTGTCAGTGCTGTTCTGTTTGTTAGACAGGTTGGGCAGTTGGGGGGTAAGAAACGAACTGAAGGACAATCCACCTGGTCACAAAGGATATTTTTATACGATTCACATGCAGGCACAGACAGAAGTTCTGATTGCATTTAACGACTTTCTGTGGCTTCACTGCTCCACTGCTGACCGCTTCAGGTTCCACTATAGAACTTCTCATCATGTGTGTGCACTGAGAGAAATTGTGTAAAGCATTATACCAATTATATTAGTTGTCATCTCTTGACAAGGTTTCCTACACAACTTTCTTTGGGCTTCCCAGCCATAGGAAACTATGTAAAATTCTCTACAAGTTCTAAGAACTTCACATTGCAGCTTCAAATTCCAACTGACAAAACGCAAGACAGCTCAGAATTTGTTGTGTCAAATAATAAAAAATAATATAGTAAGTGGAAAAATAAACCAGAAGTCTCAAGATTCCTTTTGCTGTGCCCATTGAGCGCACTGTGTCCACTTGTGACAATTTCTTGAAGTGGACATTGTGTGCACTGTGTGCCGAGTGCTGAGTGCAGTGTTGGAAAGTGGACTGAACAATGTTGGTAAGTGCGGTTGCGGGACTCTGGTAAATATGTAATTATCCAGAAAAAAGAAAAAAAAAATAGTTGCCAACAAGAATGCACAGGAGCAAAAAGTACTTTGTGCCTCACTGGATTCAGATCAAAAATGCGAACATCAAGTGCATGTCCTTGTGGTTTATGGCAGAGTGGAGGGCGGAGAGGCAGTGGGGCGAGAGAGGAGAGAGCAGAGAGTGCTGGTTGAAGGAGGAGGAAAGTACAGGTTGCTGGCGGCATACATTGTTGTCACTGCTTGCATGGCCCACAGCGTTTTATGTTCTGCCACAAACAATTCCAACCACACACACACACACGCACACACATAAGCACACGCACGCATAGAGGAAAATCGCAGTTGAAAAACAATTGAGAAACTTGCTCACACAAATGTTGCATTTGGTCTTTAATTTTTCAAGTCGTGGGTTGAGTACTTAATTGGATTTTGCCTTTTGCCAGCTTTCAACAATGCCTCCGGCTCAGAGCTGTGTCTATGTGTGTGCGTGTGTGCGTGTGTGCATGTGTGTGCGTGTATGTGTGTGTGTGTGTGCGAGCGAGCGAGATAAGTTTTCCAACATTTCAATTGTCCGCCACATAAACTCTCATATCGTGCCCGTCCAGCTGCGATAGATACTTGGCTTCAGCTTCATTTTCATTTCGGCTTTATTTGCAGTTGCCACAAAAAATAAAAATAAAAAACAAAAAAACAAACAAACAAATATATAAAAAGGAAAACGAAGAATAATCGCAGAAAATAACAATTAAAGCTGAGAAAATGCGCATTCATGCTGCTTTTCTTAATGAAAATCGTACAGCATTTCCAAGTGAAATGCTCCCTATAAAACAAACGAAGGTTTTCCTCTTCAAATATCTTGCGATTAAAGTATTGCATTTAAATTTAACAACTCATCTGAATTAGTTACATTTAATTTTAATAATAATTTCAAATGCTTAAGCAATTTAAAATTCTAATTACATAACTACAGAACAACAAACTAATGAACTATTAAAATATTCAACTCAAATCGACAATAAAGTGATTTATTATATTTATTATTTATTTTTATTATTTAATATTTATTTATTTATTTATACTTTATAATTTATTATTTATTTTTTATTATTTACTATTTAATATATTTATTATTAATTATTTATTATATTTATTATTTATTATATTTATATATATATATATATATATATATATATATATATTTATTTATTTATTTATAATTTATTATTTTAATTTCCATGTCTTCATTTTCGAATATATATTTAAAACTTATTTCTTTTATTCGAAAAATAAATTAATGAAAGGAATTCAATTAAAAATATTCAATAATAATTATTAACAAATTTAAATTAATTTAAAATTATTTATCTTAATAAATGAATAATTTTTGTTGCAAATTGAATTAAATATATAAAATAAAAATATATTAAGTATAAAAAGTGAAATTAAATGAATTCGAAATTCCGAATAAATGAAACTATCTTGAAAATAATACCATATTTAATGTTCATCATAGCGACTGTTAACTGTACTTAGTGGTTCTTCGCTGCTTTTCAGTCACATTTTGTTAAGAGGCTTGGCATCACTTGAAAGGCGTAATGTGCATACAAATGGCCAAATAGAGAGAGTGAGTGATAGAGAGAGAGAGAGAGAGAGAGAGAGAGAGAGAGAGAGAGAGAGAGAGAGAGTGAGAGAGAGGAGGGAGAAAGATCGATAGAGAGAGCGTGGAAAAGTGAGAGAGAGTCGCAATTGATTGAGACTTCGACTGCTTTTGACAAGCTACAACAAGATGCAATAAAATGCAAAAAGAAAATAAGTTTTCCGACTCAATGCCAATGCAAATGCCATTGCGGCTGCAATCGATTCACAACAATAACAGCAACAACAGGAAGTAGGAGCAATCATTAGGAAGAGAAGCAGCAGCAGCAGCAGCAGCAGCAGCGATGCCATTTAAATGTGCATTTAATGAGCTGTAAACGCACTCACAAAGCTCTACACTTGGCACCTGGCCAAAAGAATGTCCAAAGACCAGCAACAACAGCAACAACAAAAGGAAGCATCAACTGAAAAAAAAGAAAAAAACTGCGCTAACTTCAGCCACAAATTGCCTTCATTACGTGTATAAATTACGCGCACATTTGTTCGCAGTTGTAGCTCGTTTTTTTTTATTTGTACTTTTGGCCTTGACAATTGTCACACCTTTTATTGGCCAACTCGCATTAATGGCTAATGAAGGCACATGGTCAACAGGAGCAGCAGTCACAATGCTCATAATAAGTGGACGCCAACAACAATGGTCCAAATGGTCCAATGGTCACAATTCACAATTGTTGTCACTAAGCGTTAGCTTACTTCTCTCTCTCTCTCTCTCTCTCTCTCTCTCTCTCTCTCTCTCTCTCTCTCTATGTGTGTGTGTGTGTGTGTGCCTATCTTTGTTTGGCTTTGCGTGTGTGTGTGAGAATTTATGATATGTCGGCTACAGCAAAAGTTTTTGGCCATGTTCTGCTGTGTCTGTCTTTCATACCCCAAAAACACACACACACACACACACACAGCTTACATATACATATACATACACATATATCTATGTATATATATACACACTGTGTATCACTCACTCTCTCTGGGTGTGTGTGTGTGTGTGCTTGGCTGCCATAGCAATTAATTTCGTTTTATTTTTGGGCCATCATTTGTTAGAATGGGCCAAGCCTCAGTCAATTGCGTTATTGCCATGATATATAATTAGAATTGCCCTCGAATTTAATGAAATATTGTCAATTTACCTGGCTTCTCCGCTTGCTCTCAGCCACTTCTCAACTACACTGTGCCGAATTTCATTATCAGTTGCAAATACAAATGTATCCCATCTCAAGCAAATGAAATTGGTTTTCAACAACTTTTGGGCAAGTTTTTTCAAGACTTTTGAAATTATTTTTTCTGCATTTCAAATTGTTGGTTATGCTTGTTGCCAATTTGTTTTAATTATTATAGTTTAATTATAAGATTCTTATTATTCTTATTAATAATAATTGTTATTAATTTCAGCATTAAAAATGTTCAGAGATAAATTCTGAATAAAGTTGAAAAATGTTACAAAAATAATTTTTTTTTAAATTCAAAGACACTAAAAGTATTAAGTTAAAATTGTTTATATTGTAAGAGCTTCAATCTGAAGAAAAAAAATATTTCTACTTAAGAAATAAGTGAGAACTTGATATAATTAAATTAGTCAAAATTCTCTTGATTATTTGGAAAAAAAAAGAAAAAAAATGAAACTTTAGAAACGCTTTACAACATTTGTTTATGTAGAAATATTAAATAACTGAAATAATCAATTCATAAAGAATTCATATTTAAATTGGATTTCAATGTAAATATATTTTTGTCACAATATTATTTTAAATTCACAAGAATTCTGCAATTTCGACAAAAAAAAAGAAAAGAAAAAACTCGATGATATCTAGGAATATAAGTTGCGTTATTTTTTCGTTGTTTGCGTATGAATAAATAACGTAAATTAAGCTAATATTTACATAGATTTCATGAGAATTAAAAATACATTCATATAGCGACTGTTGTGGTAAGTGGAATTCGGCATCGTTATGGACATGAGACAGAGCCACTGAGCCACTGAGCCACGGAGCAAACAGATGACAAGGGTCAGCTGCAAATGGCCCCCGAGCGGCTGTTGCAGGCAAATCATTTGCAACATTGATGAGACGTCGGGTTGGTTGTGGACGAGGAAGGTCATCGGAGAGCTAGAATGTAGCAGCAAAGTTGGTAGACACACACACACACACACACACACAGATAAAAACTTATGTCATTATGATGGACTTGGTCCCAGATCATTTATAAAGTTACTGCTCCTACCCGACCTACCCAAGCTGTACGACATCTAGGAGTGTTGTGTGTGTGTGTGTGTGTGTGTGTGTGTGTGTGTGTGTACGTACATGTGCCTGGCAATTATTAATGAAAGGCTAAAACTCAGTCACGTCATAGCTGACTCGAAACTTCAAAGCCAAGTGCCATTCGGTCAAACTCGGTCTTGGCCTGGCTCATTGGACGCCAAGCGATGGCCCGCAGCAAATCGCCAACTATCGCCGCTTGCCTTATCGTCACGTCACGTTGTGTCGTTTCCTTTTGCATGCGCAAATTTATTGCCATTCTTTTACCAGCACCAGCACCGACATCTTGGCCAGCTTCTTATCGCGCCAGTAAATTGCCCTTATCTATCTGAAACTAACATGCAGGAAGTGCAAGTTCCAAGTCCAATACAACATATCAGTTGGCTGACAACGCGTTAAGCGCTTCATTTCAATGCTAAGACACAAAATGTTTTGTGTGTCAAGTCGGAGTTGACAATTGTTATTCATGGCCAAAGGAAACTAAAGTTATAATTATAATTATTACTTTTAGTTACGCCCAATAAGAGTGAGTAGCGTATAATGAATTGATTTGTTTACTTATCGATAAATTAATGCATTGTTAACATACTATCGACCAGGAAACATTCAAGAATTTCTTCAGTTTTCGAAATTATTCGAAAATACTTCTGAAATATTCTACAGCTTATAAATGAATACACATTGTCAAATAACTAATAATTGCTCTTGAAGTTTCTAATTTAACGAATCATTTGTTGCTAATCTAAGCTATTTGTTATCGAAATTAAACTATCGATTTTTAGCTTATCAACTCATTTCAGAAACTGTTACAAATTGAAAAGATTTGAATTATATGAAAATAACTTTAATTAAATTCGAATTTGAATCATTTAGTCTTTCTGCTCGACAATTTTATCGGAGTTTGTTATCGTTTTGTGAACTGCTTATAGAAAATAACAAATATTAGGGAAATTTCAGTTCGTTTGTCTTCTTTTGCCTCTGTTCATTTTCCCTTCGCAAAAAGTTTGTAATAACTAGTTAAATATCGACTTTGTTATCGTACTTACTATCGAATATAACGGAAAAACAGAGAATTCCAGTTTTATAATGTTCTGTACTTCGTTTAAACTATTTAATATAATTCGGAAATAGTGCCGTCATGTAACGATATAAATTTCGACTTTGTTATCGAATCATAGACTTATTATCGAATACGTCGATAAGAAGGGATTTCTCTTGCTAACTTTAATATGCTTATCTTATAGTTTTAATTTATAGTATTAATCCTCATTGACTGAAAACTCAATAGCTAATCAAACAATTTCTAATCAAACAATAACTTATCTGAAACTTGCTATCGAATATATCGAATGAATGAGAAATCACTATTTGAAAATGTTCTGCCTTTCGCTTAAACTATTTAATATAATTTGGAAATAGTGCCGACATGTAACGATATAAATATCAACTTTGTTATCATATCATTATTATTATCGAATACGTCGATAAGAAGAAGAACAACTTCCCAACTTTAATATGCTTATCTTTTAGTTTTAATTTTAATATTAATACTCATTGACTGAAAACTTTGTAGCTAATCAAACAATAACTTATCTGACACTTACTATCGAGCTGACATGAATGAATATAAATTTCGAATTTGTTATCGTATCATAGACTCATTATCGAATACTTCGATAAGAGGAGATACCACTTCCCAACTTTAATATGCTTATCTTTAAGTTTTCTTTTATCAAATAAATCCTCATTGTCATGAAACTTAATACCAAATCAAACAATTTCGAATTGATTAACTTAACTGACACTTACTATCGAATATTTCGAAAGAAAGGGGAATCCCAATTCGAAAATGTTCTGTCTGCCGTTTAAACTATGCAACATAATTGGGAAATAGTGCTGACATGAACGGATATAAATTCTGTAATACAAAACCGTATAGAAAGTTCTCTAATGGCCTGGAAAGGAGGAGCGCATAAGCTGAACGATTGCCAGTCTAATTGGGCAAATCCAAGCAGAACGAATTGTTGTGGTTGTTCCATCTCCGGTCTTGTGGGTCGCGGCTGTTTGTTGTCATTATCACTGGAAGGGGAAGAGACAGAGGGGAAGAACAAGGTCGCACTGGCTGCGTATGGGATGCAGTGGAGTGGAGTGGCGTGGAGTGGAGTGAAGGAGAGTGGCGTGGAGAGGGGTCGCCGTCATAGTTGGGCACAAATTGCGATTCAACGCATAATTATGATAATTATGATAATTAAAAGGAAATCAGCGCAGTGCTGGGAATGTCCTGGCTGCGCTTCCTTTGCTGCACACAAGCGCAACTTTTAGCCAACTTAAATTCCAGCAAGTCAAAAATGAGTTTAAAACTGATTTATTATTTTTTTTTTACATTTTTTTGGCTTTTTATTTATGTGACGCTGACGCTGATGCTGACAAGCATGAGTGGGGGATGAGTAGGATAAGTGGAATGATGATGATGATGATGAGGAGTGAAGAATGAGGACAGACGACAACAAGGATAAGTCAGCAAGTTGAGGCATTTCGCAATTACCTTTGGCTGACAAATTAAATTTAATTCCAACATAAAAAAGAATTATGAGAGTCGTAAAGCATTTTGGCAGCACTGCTCAATTATTTGCCGCTCGCTGAGTTGGCCCTATAAATTTTATTTGTATTTTATTTTATTTTATTTATTTATTTATTTATTTATTTCTGTGTGCCAAACAACTTTCCAAAAGGTAATAAAATGTTGCCACACTGGCCGGGGGTTTATTTATGGCCCAAAGATTTGCAGCTAACTTTTTGCCCCCCCCCCCATTCCCATGTCTTTAACTTCTTTTCCATCTCCAGCTCCGTCTCCGTCTCCGTCTGCATCTGCGGCCAACGTGTCGAAGCTAACAGCCTGTGCTCCTGATAGCCTGGCCCAAGGCCCAAGGCACCATCGTCATCATCGACGTCGCGACGTCCAAGGCGCAGACGAAGCAGCAGATGGAGCAGCAGCAGCAGCAGGAGCAGGAGAACAAGAAGTGCGAGTCCGAGACTGAGTCGTTACCCAAGCGATAGGCAATCGATAGGGCACATCGAGTTTATTTATGGCACGTTCATAATGAAATGCCAATCGAATGTTGTTATGCCTTCAGCCAGTTTATAATTTGCATTTATAAACTTAAAATCTGTGCAATCTGTGCGTCTTACCCTGTAGTTAACCCCTCACTAGCGGGGCATATCAGACCATAACAAGCTGTAAACACTTTGTTATACACGGCTATTGTTGTCCAACACTTGTAATGGGTACAACTGTAGTCGGGCATACCCCACATGCGCGCTTATCGCTCGCTTTATTTATGAATTTTGCAAATGAGCTGTGACAACACAAAACACAAAACCCAAAGCAAAGCAAAGGCACAGACAGAGAGACAGACAGAGAGACAGACGAAGACAAGGACGAAGACAAAGACAAAAGTGTTTTTCCTGCTTGTAATTTTATGCGCTGCTAGAGTTAAGCGGGGGCTTACAACTAGTGAGGGGCGGGGGGCCAACGAAGGCAATCCGCATCCCTAGAGCTGGGGAGGGCCAAAGTATGCTTGCTGTTGGCTACATGATATTTTGGGCACTTGTTTATCTGGCGCGCATAAAAGCAATTAAATGAGCCTAGAAAAAGGACTCCACTTAATCCTTTTTTGCATGGCCTCAGCTTCCAAAAAAAAAAAACAGCAGAAAAAGAGGAAGAGAAAGAGGCAGCTACAAAGGACACAGACAAATCGAAAGACAGACAAAAACATTTGCATACTTAATTAACTTGTCTCAAATTTTGTGGCGTTCTCTGCCTGTCAAGGCCACTTGGCTCCCAATGCGCCCCAATATCAAAGAACTTGAATATCCTGATATCCTGTTATCCTGATATCCTGATATCCTGCTAAAACGGCCCATTAAAGGAGAACGCCACTCAAATTTGCCATAAATTAACTCAATATTCAGTTTAAACAATTCATATTAATTTTATTTATTTTTGTTTTGTGCGCTTATGTTGTTTGCCCACATCAAAGGATTCGCTTCAAAGTTATTAACAGGAAGTTCTCACTCCTAGGAGGGAGAGCAATAAATTAATTAATGTCTATAGATTCAATTGTTTTTTTATATAAACTTAATTTCAATGCAACGAATTTACATTTTATCATCAGCGATTTAAACGAATTTCACTTTGAGAGTCTTTCTCCCGTAATATCTCTTTAAAATTTAAGCAATTGAGATAAATAGAGAGAGAGAGAGAGAGAGTGGAGAGCAGGTAAATGACTATTTAAGTCACAGGTTTTGTAACAATCAAAAGTTCTCGAATATTTGATCATTATAATTAAGCTTGTTTAGCTTTTCTTAAGCATTCTATCACAATTTATTGCTTGGGTTTGTTCTGATATTTGAAAGTATTTATAGAACTCTTGCTTAGTATTCTCAATCTGTTGTTAATACCCTGTACCACTTTCTATATTAAAAGTATTTTAATAATTATTATTATGTAAAATATATTTGCCAATTTCCTATATCAATAAGTTCTTGGCAACAGTCTCTCAAATAAGCAGTCAGGTCTGGCAACTCTGGCATCTCAGCTATTTACATGAAGTGTTGTTAAACTAGCAAGTGAAATGACGTCGCAATCAGCTTCTGATCATCTATATTACTTTCTTTTATATAGTTGACTTCAATACATTTGTAAAGTGGAAAAGTTTTAGTTGCAATGTGTTTTCAAAACTTCTAGAGATTTTTTATGGCAATTACCTTAATAGACAAATGTAAAAGATCTATTTTGGAATATATTTTGCGAGTCTAAGCAAATGATTAACTATTAAATAATTTTATGCATAGAATAAATAAATTGAATTTAAATATATTAAATATATTTTTTTACTTTCTACCGAATATTAAATGTGCATTTAATATTAATTTTTTATATTATATATTAATAAAAATTTTAATTGAAATTTGATATAAATATTTAATTATTATAAATGAGATATTTATATATATTTTATATTTTGAATTTACATTAATATTTATATATTTCATATATTAAATGTACTTATTTATTTTATTTATTTAGCGTCGACTGGCAGTCAACATATTTATTATAAACAAAGTTTAGGGAATATATAATTAAGGTATTTACTATACGTAATTTGCAACTATTAGTTATGACCTAAAAGTAATTGTTTTTTATTAGGTCTACAAATGTTCACTACTGAAATTATTTTGTATCATTTCAGAAATTCTTCTCATTGATGAGAAACTGTAAATTAAAGTAGTGAAAAATATGTTTTATCTTAAGAATAAACAAAATGTTTATGCAGTGTGTGTGTACAAATCTCAAGATTATTGACTTAACTTAAAAAATACACACACCCACACACACACACATTTAACACACCAAAGCATAAGAAGAGAAACACCACTAATGACACTTTATGATTTAATAATGTGAAAACAACAAAAAATGATGTTAAATTAGGTAAGAGTATTTTGGCCAAATGATGAGAGGACGTAACAAATGTATGCAAATTGTTTGACAAGCTGCGAAAAGCAAAAGAAATGCAAAGAAAATGTAAAGGAAATGAGAAGAAGGCAAAGAAAAGAAGGGAAGGGAAAGATGATGCTGAAGTTTAAGTGGAAGTGGAAGTGGAAGTAGAGGAGAATATGCAATGTGTAATTATGTAATTAGGGTAAACAGCAAAGTAAAATGAAAATGAAGATGAAAATGGCGACTGGGACTGGAACTGCGACTCACCTCATCCTTGGGCACGAGAGTCACCTTTTTGATGGTGGGTGCACTATTGTTAACCACAACCGTTTCGCGTTTTAGCGATGGCCGCTTCAGTGCCGAATGTGGCTTTTGTATTTCGACCATGTTAACTTGATTATAATAAAAACGTTGTTCATGACGATGATGATAATGTTATTGCATGACGTTTGATTAGTTAGTTTGGATAGAAGTTAAGAATGCCAAGCTGCTGCTGCTGCCTTCACTCGCATATTCACTTTCACTTTGGCAAAGCCAAGGCGACTCATTAATCACAAAACGACGCCATTACACACGCATTAGGAATTAGAAGGGAACTTAGAGTTCTCGGGTTCATCGCACACACACACACACATACACACACACACATACGTTGGTGTAATCGCTATAGTGGCATGTGGATGGATGCGGCATTAACTGCCACTGAATTAGACGTGCCGATGAGGCACAAAGATTTTTGGCGTTTTAATGAGCTGTTTATGCAGTGCAGACGCGATGAACGCTGAGCGCTGAGAGCTGAGCGTTGCCATGTTTTCGCAATAAATTTGCAAATGAAATTTGCATAATCGCAGCGGAACGCTTAGCTTACCACAGCCAACCCCAATCCACTTTCACGCCCCCTCCCCCTCTCTTCATACTGCTTTCTCTCTGCACAAATTAAGCTTAACCTGAGCGCCCGCATTATGTGACCGCCGAGAAGAGCACATATGACAATGTCAGTGTTAATGATGATGCTAGGGATGATGTGGATGTTGTGGTTAATGATGATGATGCTGATGATGATGATGATGATGATGCGGATGATGATGCGGATGATGAGTCTGGCTGCTTTGGCTGGTTACTGATTCAATTTGCTGTCAAGTTTTGGTACTGTGTTTGCCACAGATAAACGACTTAGTCAAATGCCAAAAATTGAATTAGCCAGCAAGCAGCGTATGGGAAAAAGCTGCATGGCATTAGCATGAAAACACACACACACACACACATAGACACACACACATAGACAACAGCTGGCAGCTGGATAAGTTTCTGTTGGTCTGGTCTGGCACTACAAATACTCCACTTAGTTCAACGTTCAATGTGCAGCAGAAAACTTGACGCATTTTAATTTGCATATTGTTGAGAGAGTGCGAGAGAGAGAGAGAGAGAGAGAGAGAGAGTGAGAGAGATAGAGGGTGCGAGAGAGAGAGAGAGGGGAATGGGAGAAAACTCTGGTAAACAGGGTAAGAGCAGATGTTGGGTTAACTGCTCACATTACCGTTACAAGTCGAGGTAACGCTTCCCTGCTTTCCCCCCTCACAACTTCCTGCCCCGCACATGCCCTATGCAAATGCTTGCCTCGCCCAACATTGCGTATGATTGATGTGCTCAAAAGGCTGTGCTGACCGCTTCAATTGTTGTTGCCCCTCCCCGCCTGAACTAGTTGTGGTCGTTGCTGCTGCTCCAGCTGCTTGTTTGCATAGGTCGAATCCGTATGGATCAAAAATAAAAGAAAATACAAGCAAAGAAAACAAAATAAGAGCAAAGGAAAGTTGACTCTTCACATGGCTGTTGAGCAAATGCAGAAGCATCGTCGACATGAGGCGCATTTAAAGTGGTCCATGGGATTCACGTGCTCATCTACGAGCTGCCAAAAGTGTTTTTGTTGGTGCCACTTGAGTTTTGAAAGGCATTTGATTGATAGCTTGTATACATGTGTATACATATCTCTCTCTCTCTCTATAGATATATATATATATGCATACTATATCAACACATTCATGTGCTTGTGTGTTCAAGTATCTCGGTACTGTCTGCTATCAGTTTGAGGCCTATGGGCATGTTTTAGCATTCATAACAACTGACATTTCATCAGCTTTTGTGTAGCACACTTATTGGGGTTTCTCTCTCTCTCTCCCTCTCTCTTTCGCTCAGAAAGCCAACACTTCTCCGTCTTCATAATATTATTATTAATAGCATTTTGATGCGTATATCAAGTCATGTATTTGCAACACTTGCAGCTGTCACTTCACTTTCCCCATCACAATCATCTTGATTGCCTCATAATCTCGCTTTTAATTTGCTTTTGATTCTGATTGTTATTTTAATTAATTAAATTTAATAAATTGATGTATTTCGATTTTAATTGGCTTTTCAGATTGGTAGTATGAAAGTTGGCGGAAAGTTGTGCAACTTCTCAGTTGCAACTGTCAAACTTTCTCGAGGGAGCAGCCAGAGAAAGTGAAAGTGGTATCTCTATCTCTATTTATATTTATATCTCACTATATCTCTACGTCTATCTAAATGTCTATATCTATATCTATCTCTATCTCTATCTCTATCTCTATCTCTATCTCTATCTCTATCTCTATGTCTATATCTATCTCTATCTCTATCTCTATCTCTAAGTCTATCTCTATATCTATCTCTATCTCTATCTCTATCTCTATCTCTATCTCTATCTCTATCTCTATCTCTATCTCTATCTCTATCTCTATCTCTATCTCTATCTCTATCTCTATCTCTATCTCTATCTCTATCTCTATCTCTATCTCTATCTCTATCTCTATCTCTATCTCTATCTCTATCTCTATCTCTATCTCTATCTCTATCTCTATCTCTATCTCTATCTCTATCTCTATCTCTATCTCTATCTCTATCTCTATCTCTATCTCTATCTCTATCTCTATCTCTATCTCTATCTCTATCTCTATCTCTATCTCTATCTCTATCTCTATCTCTATCTCTATCTCTATCTCTATCTCTATCTCTATCTCTATCTCTATCTCTATCTCTATCTCTATCTCTATCTCTATCTCTATCTCTATCTCTATCTCTATCTCTATCTGTATCTCTATCTCTATCTCTATCTTTATCTCTATCTCTATCTCTATCTCTATCTCTATCTCTATCTCTATCTCTATCTCTATCTCCATCTCTATCTTTATCTCTATCTCTATCTCTATCTCTATTTCTATCTCTATTTCTATCTCTATCTTTATCTCTATCTCTAAGTCTATTTCTATCTCTATCTCTATATCTATATCTATCTCTATCTCTATCTCTATCCCTATCTCTCTCTCTCTCTCTCTCATTTCTCTATTTCTCTATTTCTCTATTTCTCTATTTCTCCATTTCTCTATTTCTCTATTTCTCTATTTCTCTATTTCTCTATTTCTCTATTTCTCTATTTCTCTCTCTCTCTCTCACTCTCTCTTTCTATCTTTCTCTCTCTTTCTCTCTTTCTCTCTTTCTCTCTTTCTATCTTTCTCTCTTTCTCTTTTCCTCTCTCACTCTTTCTCTCTCTATCTCACTCTCTGTCTTTATTCTCTCTCTCTTTCTCTCTCTCTCTCTCTCTCTCTCTCTCTCTCTCTCTCTCTCTCTCTACCTCTCATTGAAGCAATTCCTGGCCATGCTTAGGTCTCTTGCTAACTGTGTAAGGCGATATCTCCTCGAGCTGTCATGTTTGTTTTAGTGTTGCTTGTGTCGGCATAATATTGAGAGTAGCCTTAAGAATGGGAAAATACGGAAAGGCGGAATAAATTATACTATGAACTCAATGGTTCAGTTACAACATGTGCAACGTTGCAATCGATGGATGGGATGAAGACAGCGAATGCAGTTTTGCAGCTGCAACTAAGTGATACGCATTGTACGAGTATATCAATGTCCTGCCAAATTGAATATATGGTCTATATCTTGGCTCTTAGACACAACAAACACACACATGTACAAAGACAGAGACATAATACACACACACACACACACACACACACACACACACACACACACGCATGTATGCACAATATGGAGGCTGCCTGAAGCTGTGTGCAAACAAAAGCAGCGGCAAGTCCTTTACAGGATGAACACAATGTCTTGAGAAGCTTCGGGCGCTGTGTGTAGAATGACAACAGGCAAAGTGGGAATGAGGGAATGCGGGCGTGGTATGGTGTGTTGTGGGAATGGGTTACGGACTGCGCTGGCATTGGGGCTGGGGTTGGTGTTGGGGTTAAGGTTGGACTCGGCCGAGTAGTTAGCTAGCTTTTGTGGGGCAGGCAAACAAAACAGTTGCGTTTTGCTTTATTATTTTTGTTGCCTTCTCAGCAAAGAATGTTTGTCGATCCCTACGGGTGAAGCTGAAGGGTGCGGGGGCTTTGGGGAGAGGGGATGCAGCCTGTTGGGGCTTGGGGAGGCAGCTTCTAAGCTGCATTTCAAACAGCTGCTGTTGTTGACGTCGCGTCTTTGACACAACTGTTTGACGGATATTAAAAATGTCTTTATAGATTTATGCTGCTAATAGCCAGAGTTTACACACAGACACACGAACACACACACACACACACACACACACACACATGTGTGTGCTCTAGTGCTGTTGCTGTTCATTTGCTAGCCATGGACGTCGTTGTTATTGTTGCTTTCATTGTTTTAACTTTGAAAGGAAGGCGGCATAAATGGCGTAACTTTTAACACACGTACACACGCACACACGCACACACACACGCTCACACACACATTGCTAACAATAATAATAATAACAGTAAAAGCAACAACAGCTGTTCTCATTGCAAGCAACAACAACTAGAGACCTGACAGCAGCTTGGCAGTGAAATGAACATTTTCTCTTTTACGCTTTGTTCTTTTCCGCGTTTTTTATTTATTTTTATTTATTTTTGTTTTTATTTTTATTTTGTATTTTGTATTTTTTCTCGACGCTTTGCCACCTTTATATGTATATTTGGTTTTGTTTTTCTCTTTTTATTTTTATTTTTTTGTTGTTGTTGTTATTTTTATTTCCGCTTCTTGTGCTTTATTTCCCGTGAGACCTTTTTCGGGCAACGCTTCAAGTTTTTCACATTTTATGGAAATTTCTCAACAAACTTTCAAGTCAAAGCGTTGACTCAATGTACGTGAGTGTATGTGTGCACATATATGTATGTATGTTTATATGAGTGTATTCATATATATATGTATATATAAATTATTTATACATATATAGATATTTATTGCGGTTTGTTTTCTTTTTAAACATTGTTGTCTCTCGCTGCTGCGCACACAACAAATAACAACAACAAGAACAAAAAAAATTAAAGTGATGAAGAGACAGAAAGTAGAGAGGAGAACGCAACGAACACTTCCGTGCGGAAGTCAAGCGACGACTGAAAGTGAAACTGAATGAAACGCGCTTAACTGGAAATCTGCGTCTGCGTGTATTGGTGTGCACTAGTGTGTGTGTGTGTGTGTCTATGTGTGTGTGTCTCTATGTATATGTGGGTCGTGCAAGCCGGGCGGAAAGGCGGCAACGTAGGTCGTTGGCTAAGCAACTTGGGACGCTTTTAGTTGGCGTCTTTGTTGTTATTGTTTACATTTCGACACACACACACACACACACAGGCACACACACAGACACACACATAGACGCCATTTTCGGCGCGAATGTAATGCCAAGCGTGAGTGCGAGGGAGACACACAGATAACCATCTGCTATCAGCTGTTTGAGCTTTGCGTCGCGTCGCGTTGAGCTTTTATAACGGTCTTTTGTTTGAACCGAAAGCTTGACGTGTGAATCCCAGCCGAAGCTTTTGGAATATTTATTTACTATATTAATAAATATATTAATATTTGCTAAATTAATATAGCAAATAATTTTAGATTTCCAAAAAGAAATCATAGAGAATTTCAAAGTCAAAGAATAAGATGAAGCGAATGAGAAAAATAAATATAAAGAAGCAAATAAATCAATTAAGTTAGTATATGCTAGACTTATCTATTTTCGATTATATATATGCTAGACTTATCTATTTTTGATTATATTTTTTTATGTTTTCATTTTATAAACCATAATTTCTTTAGAAATTTCCAAAATTCTTTAACTAATCTCTCAACTAAAACTTATAGGTTAACTTTCAAAGCTAAGAATATATACCTAAAAGTTAAGTTGAAAACTTGAGCACATTTCTAACATATGCAAGAGCTTTTGCTAAGGCCTCTCTAACTCAGGACCAGAGCTTTTGCGGTCGCTTTTCTAAGTCACAGACTTTAGCTAGAACTTTTGCCAAGCTTTGCATAAGTTTCATTTAACAATGTGTAATCCAAATGAAGCACAGAGCTTTGCAAGGTTTGTTTGGGTTTAACGAAAAATCGAAAAATCGAATAAAGCTTTTAAGCTTACTCAAGTAAATAAAGCTTTAATTTATCGGTTGCCTTTAAAGTGCTGAGCTGAGCCTTTTGAAATTCTCCCCATTTACATACTTGGATGTCAAACACTGGGAATTGCAGTGAGACTGTGAAAGGAAATGACAACCAGCACCAGCACGGCAACCTTAACCTCAACCACAACCAGAACCAGAACCAGAAGCAGAACCAGAACCTCAACCTAAACCTGAACGTCAAACTCAACTGGAGCCGCAATGACAACCCAGTCGAAATGGGAAAGCCAAGAGTTGTGGAATTTGAAGTTGCTGTTGCCAACGTTATTTTCCCAACCAATTGCCTGTCAATTACATTCATCTAAATGATGTTAACCAAAATAGGGAAGACTGTGTGTGGTACTTAGAGCCAAGTTTGTGGCTTTCAGTTTTGTACCCTTTTGGTTACATTTCTGCTGTTACCTGTTACCTGTCATTGTCACACTGTTGGCGGTGAAATGTTGCAAAATTAATGCGAACTCAGCACCCAAATAAAGTAAAAGGAAAACAGTTGAAAGAGCAGTAACAACAAAAGCATTTTCCCTTTTTTTTTGCGTTTCAGTTTCAGTTGCCTTCTTTCTTTTGTATAGAGTTTTCCGTTTCGGCTCGCAGCATTCGCTTGATTTACCATAATTGTAATTGACAGTCGAAATACACAGCAACGGTGAAATGTCTCAAAAGGTGTTGGAGAAATACCAGCTGTAACTGTAGCTGTAGCTGTAACTGTACCTGCTGTGAACACCTAACAAATACAGGGTGCTACCTAAATTAATTTTAAAGTAAATCATGAAATTGTGGTACGTCTCTTTCAGCTATATTTAAATTAAATAAATTCGCACAGCATTGAGTTATTTCAAGAAAGTTTAAGCAGACTTCAAGTGTTGGCTTCTTTGTATCTACTTAAGAGTCTTTCCCTATTCATCCACAGTGTAATTGAATCGATTGATTCACCTGATTTAAGCTAGATATTATCTGGTAATAATATTTTCCATAAACGGATTCCTACAGGAAATTGCATCTCATATATATAAGGTGCTCCTTCTTAAGGTTTAACAATAGCTGCAATGATTACATGTGTAAGTAGAACATGATGAGTTTGCTGTCAGCAACTGCTTCGGAAATGAGAATTACAATTTACATCTAACATAAATATATGCTGCTTTTTCCTATCGCAGATTTCCCATTCAGATTTTGAATATACGATTGACTTAGAACCTCATTGAATTAGAATTTGTCAGATAACAAAATTATACGAAATAATAATATGTTTTATTATAAGAAAAAGTCAATAAATGAAAATACATTAGACTAAACATATTTCAATTTAAATATTATTAAATAATAAAACAAATATCACTTATTTCTTTTTTAATTTAAAACATTGTAAATCAAATAAAAAACTTTTAACAAAAATTTGTAGTTTAATGAAATTTAAACAATTTTTTAGAAAAGTCTTAAAATTTATAACTTTTTGAATTTAAATTTTTATAAATATTCCATCAATTTAATTTTTCATTTTGCACTTTAAAAAATAAATAAAATATATTTAAAAAAAATTGAAATTACATTTTTGTTAAATTCTTTGACTTTTATAAAAAAATTGCTAAAAATTTATTCAATTTAAAATTTTACTTTGCAATTTTTTTAAGTAAAACTTAAAATAAGAAATATTTTATAAATAATATGCAAAAACTTTCTCAGTTGTTATTGTTTTTAGTTATTAATATAATATTAACTTAAAAGCGTTGCATTTTGCCGCCTAAAAGTTTCAGAATTTCTGCGCTTTCAAGGCTTAGAAACAGACTAACTGCCCAGAGCAACTGCATTAATATTCAACACTTTTGATTGTAGTTTTGCTTGAAGCGTGAAGCACCCTGTATGAGGGGCTGTAGCAAGTGGCAGGTGTCTCTGTTGACTGGCGTAGCCCTAAGACATTCAGCTATCCGCAGTTGACCCACTTGAAGCATATTTATTCGAATTTATGTTTATCGATGAGCAAGAGAACACATGTGTGTGTGTCTGTGTGTGTGTGCGAGTGTGTGTGTGTGTGCATTTGTTAACTTTGACATTGCAATGGTTGGCAGAGGCAATCGATGAGCTGCTGAAGTTTATTAAAAATGTATGCCATAAAAATTGCGTTTTCATATGCGAGAAATGTTCCTGCATATTTTCACGCTACATAGCTTTAAGCGTGTCTTGACGTGTCTGTGGTGTGCCTGTGTGTGTGTGTGTGTGTGTGTGTGCATGCTCGTAAACAGGAAACGGAAATCAGCATGCAGGCGCACGCAGCGACAGCAGCAAAAAAATAATAATAATAAAAACAACAAGAACAACAATCAACTCTAACAGCCGACCATATTATTGTTTTCTATACCCTGTAGCCATAAAATATTTTAAAGAAAGGTTGTACAACAAAGCGAAATGAGTTGCAGATTGATATTTAACATATATATATATCGATAGACAAAATCGATAACATGTTTAGATCGAGGCGTAAGCTCTGTTTTCTTAGTAGCGTTAAGTTTGTCGCAACTAACGCACTTTTCAAAGTTTGACAGCGCACAGGGTATCTGTCAGTCATGCACGCATCATCATGCACAACAAGCAAACATTCCTTCTTTATTTTTTTTTTTTTTTTGTGGTAGTGACCTAGTCCTCATTTCATTTCATCCGGTTACATTTTTAATATGGCCGCAGTCCGTTTTTGGGCAGCAGTTTAAAGCTTTGTTTAACATGCCACATAACACATGTAACTAACCGATGGCTGCAAGGGAGAGACGCATAAAGAGGGTAGAGAGAAAGAGAGAGAGAGTGTGTGTGTGTGTGTGTGTGAGTGAGAGAGGGAGAGTGAGTGAGACTGAGGCTGAGATAGACAGTTAAAACGAAGCAGAGAAGGCACAAATTTTTATGCATATTTGATGACCAGTCTGACGAGTGTGTGTGTGTGTGTGTGTGTGTGTGAGCCGTAAATACATATACATGTATAAATATATAGATATATATATACACATATTTACACATATATGTTTGAACCAACATTGTATTAGCATAAATAATATGGTGCGACAGAGCCAACCCGAGAGACCTTTCATTCCATACCATTCCGATAGCTGTATTCATGGAATCTCAAGTTTTTTTTTGAAACTTTATGCTTTATACTCTAACAGAGAGTCCATGTGCTAGTGTCATTTCATAAGCAGCTAAGCAGAGCTGTAACTTATGATAATAAATTAGTTTGAAACTGTTAAAATCTATTGATTATGTTTATGTATAGATCATAAAATTGTTACTACACACTCTAAATGACATATTAGCTTTCTTTGTTCTTTATAGAAACAACTTTTAGCTATATAAAATAAATTAATAAGAAGAGAAATTGTATTTGCTCTATAAGGAAACTAGAGTAATTAATTTCATTGAAAGAAACTTTCATGTGTAAGAGTTTGTCTTAAATATTAGAAGATTATATAATCACAACTCTGATTATTATTTAATAAATATTTCAACTAATAATAACACTATTCAAATTTAGTAGAAAAATTTGCTTAAAATTTGAGTTCAATTTGGTATTTTTGCCTGAACTTTCTATTTGGAACTATTAGGGTGAGAAGTCTTCTTAAATTATAATTATAATTATATAATGAACACTCTATTTATCACTTCAAAAATATTTAATCTAATAATACTATAATAATACTATGATAATACTATAATATTACTATAATAATACTATAATAATACTATGATAATACTATAATAATACTATAATAATACTATTCAAATTTAATAGAGAACTTTGATCTGAGTTCTATTTATGATGTTTTTGTCTGAACTTCTATTTGGAACGATTAGCGTATCAAAACTTCTTAAATAATAATTATAATTATATAATGAACACTCTATTTATTACTTCATAATTATTTAAACTAATATTACTCTAATAATACTATTCAAATTTAATATAAAATATTCATCAGAGCTCTCTTTGATGTTTTTGTCTGAACTTTCTATTTTGAACTATTAGGGTAAGATGTCTTCTTAAATAACAATTATAATTATACTATGAACACCCTATTTATTACTTAATAAATATTTAAACTAATAATACTATAATATTACTATAATAATATAATTCGAATTTAATAGAAAACTTTGATCTGAGTTCTATTTTTGATGTTTTTGCCTGAATTTTCTATTTGGAACCATCAGCGTATCAAAACTTTTAAATAATAATTATAATTATATAATGAACACTCTATTTATCACTTCATAAATATTTAAACTAATATAACTATAATATACTTTAATAATACTATAATAATACTATTCAAAATCAATAGAAAATCTTTATCAGAGCTCTCTTTGATGTTTTTGCCTAAACTTTCTATTTGGAACTATTAGTGTGAGAAGTCTTCTTAAATTATAATTATAATTATATAATTATTACTTCATAAATATTTAAACTAATATTACTATAAAAATACTATAATAATACTATTCAAATTCAATATATAACATTCATTAGAGCTCTCTTTGATGTTTTTGCCTGAACTTTTCTATTTGGAACTATTAGCGTATCAAGTCTTCGGCATGGCAAAGTACAAGAACTTAGCTTGTTTTTATTTGGTAATTTAATGCGACTGTCAAACAATACTAATACAATTCGAAATTCAACAAAGTTGCAGTGAGCAAACTGTAAATATTACGCATACGCACCATGGCACAATAATAAACATTTCGATCAGATGAGAGCACACACATTTGGCTGAGTGCATGCTAAATATGGCGAACGTATGTAAACCCATAAAACTTTTCCAATTACATAAAAAAAAAAAAAAATAAGAAAGAACTACATAATAATTTTAATGACAGATATTTTCGGGCGATATTTTCTGGCTCGAAATGATTGCAAACAACATATGCATATAGACATTGTATGATTGTAATTAAATGAATGCCACATTGATATGCGCATAGTGAAACAGTTTTGGGGCAAAGCAACGAGAAGTGACGGGCGCAAGGGGACGAGGGGAACACTAAGCAACAAAGTTAATTTATGTGCGAGGCAAACGACGACTCATTCCAGCTTCAAGCTGAGTGTTTTCTAAATATCATGTAAATACAAGTGCCAATACATTTACAGTGCTCCCATGTGTGTGTGTGCGTGTGTGTGTGCGTGTGCGTGTGTGTGTGTGTGTATATGTTAGTGCCTTGGCCGCCTTTCAGTTAAGCAAAAAGTTTTACCACCTGCGTTTTTCATTTACATGAGTAAGTTTCCACATTAAACGCAGCAAAAATGAAAAGCAAAATTATGCCTTTGCCTCCGCCTTTGGCTTTGCCTTTCACATTGAGGCTCACGTGTTGCCTTTGGGTTTGGGTTTGGGTTCGATGCTAAACACACACACTCACACACCTGGTCTTAAAGTTTCTCTTGAAAAGAAAATGCGCTCTCAACTTTGTGTAAGTCTTTGCGCAAAATTTGTGGCAATTTTTCGTATCACATTTTCAGGCGCCATACGGCGACCAATGTTGCCCACGTGCCTTCAATTTTCCATTACCAAATATATATATATATATTTTGTCATTTACATAATAATGAACAAATATATGAAATAATGAAATAAAGCTTAATTCAACAGCAAATCAATTTGTGCGTGTATTTATTTTGTGCAATGACATTCTGACTCAATTAATTGCAATTAAAGTTGTTTCATTTAAAGCCGTTTGCAAATAGTATTATACAAATGCGATTTGAAATTGCAAATTGGAAATGGAAAATCATAATGAGTATTTGCACAAAAACGAGAAATGCGACTTTAAATGCATAAACAAATGTTTTAATTAAAATGTTTTGGCATTTTATTCAAACAGTGAGCTTAACGCTGAGGCTACGGGATTTCGTTCTGGATTTGCCACTGACAAATACTCCGGCTTTATTAGCAGCTTATGCAATTAGAGAAAATCATTTTGCAATTACGAGTTAAGCCGAAATGTTTAAATGTTTAACTGTTTAAATGAATGAATGTTTGCATTTCAATTGGTTATGTAACAGATATCTGCTTGGTTAAATATAAGTTATGCTTCAACTAGAATTAAGTTACTCTATTTTTATGGTATATTCTTTCGATTCTAAGGCAATTTTAAAGTAATTTGTGTTTATTCTTAGACAATATGAAATCTAAAGTATTTCACTGGCATCTTTACCCACTTCTGATCTAACTAGAAGGTTTGTAGCCCTGATAAAGTGCCGAAAGTTGGCGCAATCTCAACAATCTATATGCTTTCACTTAAGTTAATTTCTTTAACATCGAATAGTATTTTACTTTGGCAAATGAATCGAGTGAAAGCAAAAAACTGATTGCTCTTTGTGTCTGTTGCAAATTGCATAATATTAGCAACATTTCTTACAATTTCTTTGGCACGACTCACGCGCTCATCGCTAGTCGCCAGCCGCTTAGCATGAGTCATTTCTGCTGCTCACTTTAGCGAATATGAAACCAAAGTTAAATACATAAGCGCCAGTTGATTAGGCAACCCCAAGGCAACCAGCCTCCTCTTGCCAAACAACTCCCCAAGCAGAGCAACAGCAACAACTTTGGCTGCCTGTGTGTTCGACTAAACATGCGTGGGGCGCCTGCGGCAGTGTGAAGCGGGTGCGTAGAGGTGGCAACTGTGGCAGACCAGAGTTGCCACCCACAGCCATAGGCCCATATTGCGTTTTGGCCAACCAGCGCCTTATTAACTTAACAAATGCTGGCAAGTGCCTGGGTTGTTGTGCCTGTCGTTGTTGTTGTTGTTGTCGTCGTTGTTGTTGTCGTTGTCGTTGTTGGCACCTGTAACGCAGCTGGGAGTCGCAGCTGGCGGCGCACTTGAATAATAAGCGTCTATTATCAAGTGCCAGCTACTCATAATGAGCCTAGACTGATGTAGAAGGATAGTGAGAGAGAGTGGGACAGATATATGCAGAGAGAGAGAGAGAGAGAGAGAGAAGTGAGAGAGAGAGAGAGACAGACAAAGAGATAGATGCAGATGCTGAGATACAAAGTTATGTCTGGCTTTCGTTTTATGAACTTTAATAAATTATACAAAATTATTATGATTATTATAATATACAGTTGTTATTGCTATTATTATGCTGTTTATCATGTTATTCGCTTCACTCTGGTGTCCTCAGCGTGGGCGTATGTGTGGGGAGTGGGCGTGCCCGATTATCTGGAATTTCATTTGTGAAATTTCTCGGACGTTCAACATTTTTGCGCATATTTTTTAATATATTGTGAAGAGCGTTAAAAGTTTGTAATGCCATTTACTATATATCTATAAGTGTTGGCCAAAGAGGGGAGTGAGGTCTGTTGAACAAGGGGCGTGTTAAATGCGGCATGTAGCGCTATTTGCAGCCATTTTGAAGAACGCTTTAAATATTTTGTGAGCTGCGCAACGATCAAGTGTATGCTTGCAACTGTGTGACTGTGTGTGTGTGTGTGTGTGTGTCAGTGTGTGTGTGTGTGTGTGATTGTGTATATATTAGTGATGTTTGTTTGTCGTGTTATGCAGCTGCAGCCAAATGTGCTGTGCAGTTTAATTGAGTTTCGTAGTTTTAGTTTGTTTTTATATCTCGCTCTCTCTCTCTCTCTCTCTCTCTCTCTCTGTGTCTGTTTTTTTCACTGTGCCTGCTCCACATTTTTAACTAGGCTAAATGCAAAGCGTACTCGCCTGCATCAGCTGCATGCCACGTTCAACAATTTGTGTCTTATTTTATGCGTGTTATCTTTTAATCTCTGATATTAAACTGAATTTATTGTCAGTGCTTTACTGATTGGATTATATTTTAATTAATCGCTTTGACAGCGTTCCTGACGATACTCACTTTATAGCAACTTGCAACACTGTTGAAACTATGCACACATTTTATTTATAACTACTTTAAACTGCATTCCTAAATTGCGATTCAGGAGACAGTGAGATGAGATGGGAAGAGATTGTACTTCTATACCCATTGCTAAGCATAAATTTAAGCTTTTGTATAGTTTTGAGAGTGTTTTGCAACACTGTCAAAGTTTGGCAAATTGAATTTTCATTTAAGCTGCATTTATTGGACATTTTGGTCAACATTCTCTAATAAATTCATAAGATATTCTTGTTGTTCTGCTTTGCGCTCAAAAGTATGCTATAAATTTGTGTGCTTGATTGCTTTTAATGCTGCTCTCAAAAGTATGCTATGTTTTTTATAATTGTCTTAAATTTAAATACACAGATCCAAATACATGTAAATATATCGCTTAGAGTATGTGGTCGTCGTATATTGCTTGCCTTTATGCATTCTTTGAATTTTAGTTTCGTTTTTTTTTTTTGCAGCACAAAGTGCAAAGAAATTCAAATTGAAATGCTATTGAAAGTTTTTCAGAGCAACAGTAACACACACACACGCATGTGCACATAGATATACTTAAACAGACGCATACTTAACGCACACACACACATACACACAGGCACACACAATTACACACATAAACACACACACATGAAATTCAATTAGAGTTTTCTGTTCCTTCATCAGCTGCTTGGTTCACTACTATAGCCCCTGCTCTTTCTCCTTCCCCTACCCCTTCCCCTTCCCCCTTCCCTTCTCCATCTACCTCAACATCCCCCTCCCCAGCAACTTCTCATGCCCATGCTTATGGCATTCTCATGCTCCTATTTCCCTGGTCTTGGCTATTTGCTTTCATTTGCCTTACACATCTTACATACTCCGAGAAATGCTTAGGGGCGATCACCCAGCGTGAAATTGTGCTTGGGCTGTGTGGGCGGGGCCCCAAATGCTGTTGAAAGCAGATGAAGACGAACTCGACAAGCGGAGACG
This sequence comes from Drosophila macrospina, assembly GCA_035042075.1. Classification (NCBI taxonomy): domain Eukaryota; kingdom Metazoa; phylum Arthropoda; class Insecta; order Diptera; family Drosophilidae; genus Drosophila; species Drosophila macrospina. The sequence continues at coordinate 1,201,759 of JAWNLW010000587.1, read as the reverse complement.
AGATGCCAGCAATGCTTACCTGCAAAGAAAAAGACACACAAGAGAATAGTTGAATGGCAAGTTTCGGCTGTTGTTGTTGTTGTTATTTTATTTTATTATTATTGTTGTTGCTGTTGTTGTCGTTGCTTATAAACATAAAGCCAAATTAATCATGACAGCGCGTCATAAAAATAAGCAGCGTATGCGTCTTGCCTGCTGCCTTATAAATTCCAATACATAATGAAAACACGTGCTCATCGCACGTGCTCTGTAAAATATAATAAAAGTTCTTTTTAAATGGTGTGAACTATTTAAATTATACGAAATTATAATTATAAATATTTTCTAATAAGTGTAGATATAAATTAATCTATAATTTGCTTAAGTATTCATCATAAGTTGTTATCGATTATAATAACAATAAACTCTTGATTCAACTATTTTAACAGTTGTTGCTTCTTCCACAAAAAGAACAAATGATCAAATTCTATCTCATCTTTAAACCTTATGAAAAGTCTTTAATATAATTAAAATATTTAAGAAACATATTTAGATAATTTCATACTGAAATTAACTATGTTAAAGTTCATATATTTCAGTCAAATTAAACATTTTCTTTTAGAGTAATTTATAATGAAATAATTAAGCAATTTGTTATAATATTTGTTTATTAAATTAAGCAACTTATAAATCGCTTAACTTGCTTGTCTTGGTAACTAATAATATTATAGCTATATTTGTATATATATATATATATTCCTGTTAAATATAAATTATATTATGTTATTAATTTTATAAATTGTAAAATATAATAATAAATTAAAAATATATTTGTCGTTACTTTAATCTTAGCTTAAGTAAACTTATATGGCTCAGAGTGAGAAGAGAAGTTGAAATCGACATTGATTTCGTTTTCGATTTCGATTTCATTTTCGTATTCGTTTTGAGGATTACAATTTGGTTTTTGAAGATATCCGAGAGTAATGGCGATTGGTAACGCTACAACTCCAACTCCAACTACAACTTCGACTCGCATGTGGATTACATAATGCAACGATTGGTCAGCTCGTAATCCAGCAGGTGAAGTGTCTGCCGCTTGGCTGCTGGCTAAGCAGCTTTTGTGGCTGTTATGGCTGTAACTTTGGTAAGACTGAGGCTTTACCGAGCACTGAGGACAGTGGACGGAGGGCTGCGGACTGCGGACGGCGGACTGTGGCACTTAGGCTACATGACGGACGTTGACAGGCAGCAGGCACTCGACTGGAAGACGGCGCTGACATAGACCAAGTTGTGGCCTTGCATTGGTCATGTACTCAGTACAGTGTGTGGCATGTGGCATGCGGCAAGAGAGGGGCAGTGCAGAGCAGAGCAGAGCTGAGCAGCGCAGGGCACGGTTGGGTCACCCACTGTGCTGTCTTGTTGACAGTTGCACTAATTGCAAAATGCTGTTCGTTCGTCTGGCATTGTCTCTGTCTCTGCCTCTGTCTCTGCCCCTGCCTCTGTATCTGTCTCAGTAACCGTCTCTGGCTCTGCCTCTGTCTCTGGCATACTTTTAGGCAATTTGCATATTTCGTTAAGCAGCCGCATCTGACAGTATGCAAGCATTTGTCTCCTTTTTTGCCTCCCTTTGCCTCCGTTTGCTTCTCTGCTGCCTCCTGCTGTGTCCTGTTGTTCTGGTCTGTTTATTTATTACGTCGTTGCTGCGTTTTGCCCTTGCAATTTAACAGTATTTGTTGTTTTTATTTTCTCTTTTATACTCCTTTCACTTGCTTTCTCTGTTTACTTTCTCTTTCTCGCTCTCTCGCTTTCTCGCCGCGCTCTTCTCTGTTCAGCAAATAATATGTTAATGATTTCGCTTTTATTATTTTGCTGCATAATTAAGGACCCTACGCTGGCTGCTGTCATTCAACTAATTGACAGATTGATTAATTGATTGCTGCCCTGACACTCCACGGGGCGTATACGCAATGTTTATGCGCTGACTTGCCACTGTTATCTGATTGCCCTGCAGCGCACAGAGGTCGCATCAAATTACGTCTAAATCGCACTCAGTTCATTTAATGAAGCATATTATGCAATTGCATTATTAATGCTTTAAATTGTTTCTAGCGCTCTTCTGATGATTCTAAGCCCCGATAATCGCGTGCAATTCGCAATGCAATTACGCACTTCAAATGTGTTGTAATTGACAGCAATTTGAACCGAGTCGCATTGCAAATTAAAGCTACATACATTTACTGCAATTTCATTTGAGAGTTTGTATTTATTTTCAATAAGTTGAGTTATTTACTATCGATGGCTCAAAGTTGTTTAAGGCTCATTTGCAGCAGCTTTAAGCATTTGTTTTTCAAGTTTCTAGTAGTTTTCTTCTTGAATTTGAATGAGAACAGCAGCTGAGTTGTTTTCAATTACTTCATTCGATAGTATGTAGATCCTTTCTCTCGATAGTCTTACACTTTAACTTTAATCGTTTGCTGTATAGAATATTTTAAGATTTTAATTTAATATTTCATCTTTGATTCTGCAATGAATGTCCAAAACAATCACGGAGCGAACTATCGATACTTTAGCTAGTTTCATTTAATATTTCATCTTTGATTCTGCAATGAAAGTCTAAAACAATCACGAAGCGAACTATCGATACTTTAGCTAGTTCCATCGATAGTTTCATTTAATATTTCATCTTTGATTCTTCAATGAAAGTCTAAAACAATCACGAAGCGAACTATCGATACTTTAGCTAGTTCCATCGATAGTTTCATTTAATATTTCATCTTTGATTCTTCAATGAAAGTCTAAAACAATCACGAAGCGAACTATCGATACTTTAGCTAGTTCCATCGATAGTTTCATTTAATACTTCATCTTTGATTCTTCAATGAAAGTCTAAAACAATCACGAAGCGAACTATCGATACTTTAGCTAGTTCCATCGATAGTTTCATTTAATATTTCATCTTTGATTCTTCAATGAAAGTCTAAAACAATCACGAAGCGAACTATCGATACTTCAGCTAGTTCCATCGATAGTTTCATTACATTCACATGCAGCGTGTAAAAGTTCAGAGAAGGATCCCCAAAGCAATTGCTGTTTCCAACTTTTTTCCCCACAAAACTTTCGCTGGCAGTTTTTCATGTTGTTGCATGAAACGAGAAATTTCCCAACGGGTCGCGATACCATAAATCGAAATCAAAGTTTCAATTAATGCAAGACCACAAAAGCGTAATAAACATTCATGAATCGCATTGCGAGTACCCGTAACTAAGCGTGTGAGTGCATTTTGATGCTACACAAAAGACGTGACTACAGACAGCTCTAAATCATGGACTGAATGTATAAGACTGAAGGTGTGTGTGTGTGTGTGTGTGTGTGTGTGTGTGTGTGTGTGTGTATGGCAAGAAATAAAACACTTTTCATTTAACATTCTATTTTGGGTTGAACCTTCGAATAGATGTGTTGCCACAAGCCTTGAAAGTCAGCAATCGATTTTGACTTAATTGACAGCTGAATAGAATGAAGCTGTCGCTCTACAAAGGTATGTGCGTGTATGTGTGCGTGTGTGTGTGTGTGTGTGAGTGTGTTTATGTGCTTAATTAATTTTTAATGGCATGCCATTTAGCAACAATTGCGATTCTTATGTCAAATGTCCCGCTAGATGTTAATTAGTTGTTACAACATACAACAACAAGTGACAGCTCTGGCCGCAAGTAATAAATGCAATTTATTAGCGTTTGCTGCAAGAACAATAGCGACACGAGCAACAAGAACATTATTAACAGGAAGCGGAACTGTGTAATTATTATGTAAACTGTCGATTTGGCGTTTTGAACGATGGCAACCCATTTAATTAAACTTGGCAACCCTTGAAGTACCACAAGCATTGAGGTTTTTGTGAACACGCGGTTGAACTTAATTGCTAGACGAGCACACACACAAACGCACACACACACACACATTCATACACTCTTCCAGTCTCATTCGCCCGGGCCCCCGAAAAGTATGCAATAAAAATTAATCAGCGAGAAAATTTTTATCGACGCGCCTTCTGTGAATGCATAAATGAATAAAAGAAATAATGAAAGTATGAACTGAATAGCGTCTGCCTGTCACGCCCCCCTACCCCTACCCCTACTTCCCCCCTGTCCCATAAACTAGGTCATTTAGCTATGCGCAAATATTTTGTCAGCGCCGTCATCTCCAGCTCCTCCAACATCAGCATCGTCATCCATTGTCCATCATGTGACGCAGTCAACCCAGGGGAGAGAGAGATTTGTGTTGCGATTCCCCGAATGCACGGCTTGGGGGCTTCGCCAGTTTGTTTGCATAAAAATGTTTCTGGCCTCAACTGATTTTGCGTTGGCCACTAAAAGCAGCTCTGACATCAGCCGAAGGACATGGCCCCTGTCAAATGGTTGAATGTATGACCCGACCCGACACGTGTATGTTTCCAGGCACAGTGGGGCAAAGCGTCGCCTGGATGCTGTAGGTCATCATTTTAATCGATGCGAGATATCGATAAATTGTGTATATGTTATCGATATACTCTTAAATCGATAAATGGTTGTCTATGCTATCGATATAGTATTGGATAGTCAACTGGTTGTTTATGCTATCGATAGTGTTATATCGATAAATGATTGTTTATGTTATCGACGGAGCATTTTATCGATAAATAGCTGTTTATGGTATTGAAATAATTTTAGATAGACAAATGGTTGTTTATGTTATCGACGGAGTGTTTGATCGATAAATGGTTGCTTATGCTATCGATATAGTGTTATGTCGATAAATGGTATGTTATCGACGGAGCGTTTGATCGATAAATGTTTATTTATGCTATCAATATAGTGTTGGATAGACAAATTGTTATATTGAGTTAGTGTTATATTGATAAATGTTTTTTTTTGCTATCGGTATACTGTTAGATAGACAAATGGTTGTTTAAGCTATCGATATAGTATAATACCGATAACTGGTATGTTATCCACGGAGTGTTTGATCGATAAATGATTATTTATGCTATTAATATAGTGTTAGATCGATACATTGTTCTAAATGCAATCGATATAGTGGTTGATCGATAGGTAACTACTTCTCTATGAACTTCAGATTATTGTTTCTATGGAAGAGTGCTCTATGGTGCTCTACATTATGCTGTTATCGATAGGCAGAAGCAAAAATAGCAGTGGCACACTTGTGCTAAACTCTGTATAAAATTAATCGATGATCTGTCTATGATTTAGAATACTTAAACAATAATACACTGAAAATTTATAGATTCAACTGAATTATTAATCTATTAATAATGTGCGGGAACTCTGAATCTGAATCTGAGATCAATAGCTCTTGTTTCTAGCTCACTGCATTCATTCATTAACTTAACTATTGCTTTCAATGTTATCGACTTAATCGAATGGCAAATGTATGAATACATGAATCTATACTATTAATCACTATTAATCACTATTAAGTAAAGAAAGCATTAACTTTCTTTGAAGTAAATGCAACTTTGATCACTAATTAAATGATATCGATAATCGATATGCCTTGTTGCTAGCACACCTCTACTGCTTGGAGCATTTGTGGACACTGTGCGGCGCCGTTTGTCTGCAAAAAACAAAGTATCACATCGCTCGTCCCATGTCGCAGTAATTGCAGTTGGTTCAGAGTAGCGTCAACATTGCGCATACGACACGTGGTTGCAGTTAGTTGTGAGTGATTTATTGCCATTGTTGTTGTTATTGCTGGCAAATTGAAACTGCTGATTAGCTGTTTGCTCAAGTCATTAGCTTGTCTGCCAATAAAAACCAAGCCAGACAATAGAAATTACCCAAAACCAGAACCTAGCCAAACAATGGCAGCAACTTCTTATGATGTCAGCGTTAGGGAGTTCTCCAAGTCCTGCCTCACTTGCGACTCTCTGGCCGAGCTGTGCGTGTGGCCGAGCTATGCTAAATATGCGGCACACGTGATGCAGACACCTGCACACACACACACACACACACACACACACACACACACACACACACACACACACACACACACACACACACACACACACACGCACACACACACACTGTGCCACTGTTATAAATAGCCATGTTAAACCTTGACTTGAGCTAGTTTTTTATTAGTAATAAGTGTGAGGTGTGTCAAGTACCCACGTGCAACGTAAGTGAGTTGCCAAAAGATAACTCAAATAACTATTTAAATATATTACAAGAAGTTGAGTCTAGCGATCGTTGTTAGCTGATATTATATAGACTATGAGGAAGGACAACAATGAGTTGATGACTTGCCTAGACGATGTATCACCTGACAAAGTACTTTCTGTACTCCAGCTTCAATTTGCAGACTTGCCACTTAAAGAGGCGTTCAACAAGGTCTTTAGTTCTGCTCTTCTTGCCATATTTTTGTGGAAGGCAGCTCAAATGTATAGCTGCCTTTATCATAAGTAGTTTTTGCCAGGTGATACACGATCACAAATCAGTTTAACTCATCCCGTAAACAGTCGCTTAGCTTGTTTTGTGAGATGGCCAAGGCCTTAGAGGCATAGCCAAGTTAAGTATAACCGTGTATATCCAGCGAAATAACAATTCCACAAATGCTTCCTTTGTGTGCCACGAAGTGAGGCATCAGTGAATGTTGCTTTGTGCATAATTTTGATGTTGAGAAAGGAAAGTGTGGCAATTGCTTTAGCCTGATTCTGCCGGAGGATGAGCAAATGTTGAGGCACAACAAATTTAGGTCAGCGGCTCTTATGATTTGCGTGTCCTGAATTATTTTGTCACGCGCACAATTTATCAAGTCCTGGCTGGAAGGATTCGCTGCCTGGATTGACTTGGACGCGGAGGATTGAGGAGTGCGGAGTGAGGAGTGCGGAGTGCGGAGTGTGGAGTTTGCCGTTGCGTGGCATTTGTGTGTTGCATGTCTCGGCTTGGGTATGGGACTCCAGCTATGTTTGCCACCTTGCCAACTTGGCCATTGAGCCGAGCAGTTAACACAACAATTTGCAGCTGGCATTTTTGCAGTTGGCTTCGTGATTTTTATGGCTGCTTTGAAAACAGGGCGTAGCTGAAACTTGAAAGTGTGTGTGCGTGTGTGTGCGTGTGTCTGTGTGTGTGTGTGTGTGTGTGTGTGTGTGTGCGTGTGCAGCACCTGCTACAAATTGGTTTCCGCAATCGGTTGGCAATTTTCAAGGCGTTGTCACGTCTCAAAATGTTTCGCAATTTCCCACAGCGCGTGTAACTCTCCCTTACAACTGCTCTCCCTCTCCCTGTAGCTCTACCTGTCTCCCTCTTTCTTTCAGTTGATTGCTCTTATTTTTAAGTTTGTTAGTTTTATGTGTTGTGAGAGGCAAGTTTGCGAAACGCTGCTCGAGCCGTGTTGTTGCCACTTTTCTTCTTTTTTTTTTGGGAAATACGCGTGTTGCGAACTCCAATTATGCAGACAGGCTTGCAATGCACTGAGTCATACACACACACACACACACACACGCACACACAGCAAATCTCAGATATATTTACGCGGCTGCACGAATCCTAAACGGCGGGACAGACAGAGCGAGACAAAGCGAGAGCGAGAGAGAGAGAGAGAGAGCTTGTCTGAAATGGAATGGCAAATGAGAGCTTAAGCTAAAACTCAAACTGGGACTCCGATGCAAATGCTCGTGTTCCTCGATGTATGCCATAAAGTGCTATACTTTATGAGCATGGAGTCGTGGCAAAGGCAAAAGTGCATGGAAATAAAATTAAAGCTAGGCGTAAGACACAAAAGATACAGAAATAAAATAAGAAAATACAAATACAAAGCAAACGAGCGAAGAATGTGAGTGGCAGGTGAATTTGTTGCTGGCGCAAAGCGACTGTAAAACAAACAAAACTCATAAATGGAACGAGCCAAAAAAAGAGAAAGACAATAAATTAGCCCAAATGTCGGCAGCAAAAACATCAACAACAACAACAACAACAGCAACAACAACAACAAAATATAAACTCAACTGCAATGCTCTGAGCAGAGGAAAGGAGAAATGCAAATGGCAAATGGCAAAGATTCTATGGAAATGGGAGAAACCAAACAGATTTGAAAGCAACTGAAGGGCAATAGAGGAAATTACTTTTTGAATGCCAACATTAAATATAACGACGTGTTCCGCATTCTATTTTGCAAATCGTTATACAATGTGAATGGGAATTTTGTCGAAATTAATATTTAAACATCTTAAAGTTAGCTCAGAAATAATATAGAGCTACGGTTGTGTGTGCTCGACTGTGGGACTCCCGGTAATTGCACATGTACTCACATTCATTCCAGTAGAACTGTCATGTGACATACTTGCTTATACATTGGAACACATTCATAGCCAGACAAACAATGTCTGTCGTAGCGTCCAAAGTAGAGCACTTCCATTTGCGAGAAGCTGCAAATTATTGTTTCTTACATAGCTCTTGAGTTTCTTACCCGATCCTATCAACAATTGTGAAAGCACAAAGTTATAACTATATATTTGCTCTTGTTATTCGCTTTTTTAGTTTTGCAGGTGTGTGCAGATGAAGTATTTCAGAATTTAATAGCGCTAGTTCTTCTACTCTCCGAGTTTGGGGTATTTGTTGATGGAGAGACAAATAGAAATGCCATTACTACTAATTAATAACATTTATACACAATTGGGTTCACTTTGTTATCACTTTGTTGTCACAAACTTATCAGCCCCTTCTGTTGCTTGGGTACAGGGTCTTCAAATAAATAACTATGATATAAATGCATAATATATATACTATATATACACTTAATTGGTCTGCAGATACTTTTATGGGTCACAAACATTGTCACAAGCTTATCAGCCTCTTCTGTTGCTTGGCTACAGGGTCTTCATATAGAAGATAGATCCATAATATATATACTATATACATGTGTAAGTAAATGAGACCGTAAATGCCTCCCTTTATTTGTTACAAACATTGTCACAAACTTATCAGCCCCCTCTATTATTTGGGTACAGGGTCTTCAAATAAATAACTATGATATAAATGCATAATATATATACTATATATACACTTAATTGGTCCGAAGATGCTTTAATTTGTTACAAACATTATCACAAACATATCAGCCCCTTCTGTTGTTTGGCTACAGGGTCTTCAAATAAGCATATAGAAGATAGATCCATAATATACTATATACATGTGTAAGTAATGAGACCGTAAATGCCTCTCTTTATTTGTTACAAAAATTGTCACAAACTTATCAGCCCCCTCTATTATTTGGGTACAGGGTCTTCAAATAAATAACTATGATATAAATGCATAATATATATACTATATATACACTTAATTGGTCTACAGCTACTTTTATTGGTCACAAACATTGTCATAAACTTATCAGCCCCTTCTGTTATTTGGCTACAGGGTCTTCAAATAAATAACTATGAAATAGTTCTGTTGTTTGGCTACATGGTTTTCTAATAAAAATATAGAAGATAAATCCATAATATATATACTATAAAAATAAATAATTAAAGGGGTCCTTTTCTTTGTTACAAACATTCTCACAAACTTATCAGCCCCTTAAGTTATTTGGGTACAGGGTTTTCCAATTAGTATATAGAATATAGATCCATAATATATACTCTATATAAATATATAATTAAATGGGTGCGTAGCTGCGTCCCTTTATTTCTCATAAACATTGTCACAAGCTTATCAGCTCCTTCTGTTGTTTGGGTACAGGGTCTTCAAATAACTAACTAGGAAATAACAGAGAGAATAACAGTTCGATTCGTTGCGTCATATAGTCCACTCTATGGACTTTAACGCACTTAATATTCGCAAACTGCTCCGACTTCCACTTTCGCTAGAATCAAACTAAAGAAGTATTGTATTGCATGGAACATAAGTTAACTAACGAGTTAGCACTCTAATTCAATTTGCAACGATGCTTTGTACAATGAGATCAAACTGATGTCGACAGCATACAGTACAGTTGTACTTGTACAGTTTTATGGAATTAAGACGAAATTGGACTGAGGAAGAGACTTTCGTTAAAGACTTTTAAAGAGCTTCCAGGCGATATAATTTTGCATATTTTTAAATGGGCGGCTTTTGTAATTTAGCGTGAAGTCGTCCGCATGTCGCCTTTCGCTGAGCAGGGGAAAAGAGTTGGAAAAGTTAATGCCGTTATGCGACGGACAGGAAATCGAATATTTCACACGGCGTATGCGTAATAAAGTGCGGTTGGTCTATTAGTAAGGCACGCCGCAAATTTGTGGCTGCTGAAAGTTTCGGGCGGCAAAATGATGAGAAGGAGTATGCGGCGGAGACGGAGGGAACGCAGAAAAGTTGAGAAGGGTGACTGAACGGGGAGGAGGAGGAAAGAGAGGGAGAAAAGAGTGCGAGTGAAAAAGGGCAATCCTCGCTCAAGAAAAGGGACATAGACATAGAACATATTTTATAACGCGCGCAGCATCTCATTATTTGCAAGTCACACATGTGTGTGTGTGTGTGTGCGTGTGTGTGTGTGTGGGTGTGTGGCACTTTGAAGCCTGGCACATATGTGCACATTTACATACATGTATTTGTATTTGTATTTGTATGAGGTCTGGCTGTGATTTTATGGACGCGTCGCATGGATGCCCATTATGGTTTTTATGATCAACTGTTGTTTGGAGAGCGGGGCTGGCTGAGTGTTTGCCAGAGGGCGTGTCACTCATTAATTGAAGCTCACACACACACACACACACACGAGTCGCCTCTGTGTCGCCTAAAAGTAGGCAACAACTGAATTATGTAGGTTGCTTTGGGCCACGTCTTGACGTCTTTTGCATTTTCAGTTTATTATAACAAATTTATTCGGCTCCTTTTGGCCAAATGGCCATGCCAAGTTATGTATGTGTGAGTGGCTTTTCATATTTACATATTAGATGGCACATCCATGCCATGATCCCATACTCAAGCTGAGTGCGTGTAAATGGCCATCGGGTGTCCCTAATGTGAGATTCGCTAAGTGAATACAAATGTGAATCAATTCACAATTACATTGTCGCATTTTGCTAATAAAGCAACTCATTTATATGCGTTTATTGCGTAAGCTAACCAACTGATTAGTCAACTATTTGATTTAGCTTTGCAATTGATGCTGACACAACAAACAGCAGACAACAGACAACAAACAACAGCAGACAACAAGACTACAAGTATTATGACTAATTGTATGTAAACAGAAATTGATTCATTTGTCAAATAGAGAGATTCTTAATTAAATGGCATTGATTTCAATGACATTTGATTGCATTTATGATTGCCATTGATTAGGGGCGAGCATTTAAATAGTTAAAGTTCTCAAATCGAAAATTAATTACAATTTCCCAAGCGAGTTGCCACTCGAATAGTGCAAACAGGAAGACGGTTGAATGCACAGACAGACGGACAGATAGACAGACAGACAGACAGACATGTCGACAGTTTAATCAATTCAATAGCCAATAGACAAGTGATGGCATTCACTCGCAGTCCCCATCTACATCCCCATACCCATCCCCATCTACATCCCCATCCCCATCCCCATCCCCTTTGCATTGCCCTCGTGTTGGTCACGCATGCGACAGGCGAACGAAAAAGCAATCAACACACAGGAGAACTGAGAGCTGGCCGGAAGTTGTGCGGTCAAAGTGCCAACTGAATAGCTTTAACCCCCCTCGTCCTCCCTCTCCCAGCCTCCTGCCAAGCTCCACAACTTCCACAATTGCCACAAAATCCACAACTTATCCAAGATGATGAAGTGTAGCTGGCAGAAACCAGTGAAACCCTGCTCCACTCCGAGAGCCGAGAGCCGAGAGCAGGAATCTGTCAAATTTGTATGGAAATGTCTATAATAAATTGGGTTGCCAGTTTGCCACAAACGTGTGGCGAATTTGTATATCTATCTAACTATCTAACTATCTATCTACATCTTTATTCTATTCTTTGTTGTTGTTGTTGTTGTTGTTGCTGCACGTGTGGCGCATTTGACAAGTTGGTGGGGCACCCGGTCACGGTGCGGCAGCGAATTGTGGTTGCATTAAATAGCCGAGTAATTGAAAAACACGCTCAGGCATAAAATCCAACAAATAAGTGGCTGCAATTAAAAGCTCGTCGAATTACATGCGTATTCACAAAAACTATTTAGCCAGACAAACGCCAAAAAAAAAAATATACATTTTTCACATTTTAAATTAAGCAATTATTTGTGAATTAAATTATAATTAGCAAATGTCTGTTGCACTTTTGTACAGATAAATAGTTTGAGAATTCGTTAATAAATTCAATATAAAAGTGGGTTGTGAGTTGCCCACGAACATCAACTAACATCGAACATTAGAAAAGAGCGAACAAGACAACATCAAGAGCAAAGAAATAGACGACGAGCAAATAGAAAGGCGAATTCACACACTGGCGAATTCACTCGCAGACAGTTGCCTACGAATAACAATTAACAGCGATCCCCAGACAAGAGCGAACAAGACAACGTTATGAGCAACGAAATAGACGACGAGTAAATAGCAATTCGAATACCTGCACAGGCGAATTCACTCGCAGACGAATCCACGCACAGGCGAATTCGCTCACAGACGTATTCACGCACAGGCGAATTTACTCACAGACAAATTAACGCACAGGCGAATTTACTCACAGACAAATTCACGCACAGGCGAATTCACTCACAGACGAATCCACGCACAGGCAAATTCGCCATTGCAATTAAGAGCGAAGAGAAGATCCGCATGATAAACGCCAAAGAGAGAGTTGCAGTTCGGCATTTGATGTAAATGGTTGAGAGAACATCAACTCGATTAAAGACAAAGAATTCTGTTTTATTATACAATTGTCATAATTAATAGAATTCTGTTTTATTATACAATTGTCATAATTAATATCATTACTCAATAAAAAAAATCCACATATATTACAAAATTGTAGATAATAACGTATTCAGTTATAAATTTCCTGAATTTAATTACAACTGAAAATCTCTTTCAACAACAATTCGCATATATTTTCTCATAAATTGTATTTAGTTTTTAACATTAACATAATATTTATATATGATAAAATATATATTAATCGCACAATCTTTATAAAAGTAGCACATTTACATCGATATACATTTATATTTTAAAGTTAAAAAGTATCATTCACTAAACGGTTCCAAAAATCTTCAGATGATTTGTTGCCAATTCCCTTTGAAGCAATAGAAATTAATTTAATAATATTTTGGTTAACAAAAGCAACAGCAAACAGTTTCAGTTTTCGGAACAGCGACAATTACTTCTGATTTCTTAGATAATATATCTGATTCATATTAAATAACTTATTAAATGCAGCGCTAAATGAAACTCCGAAAAACGCTTTCATCAACAATTCTCTATATTCCATTTAATCATAAATAAATAAATATTTAAATAATTATAAAAGTAGATAAAACAAACGAACGTTGATGGACTTTTAAATGCGACAGAAACTCACGAATTCCGATTTATATTTTATTTTTTAAAAATATATAAATATGAAAATTTATTTGTGCATAAAAAACTAATACTTTTTATTATGCATAATTCATTGGAGTTGAAATAAAAGTTGGCGAAATTGCAATGTAAACGAAATCTTGTGTGCCGGCACAATTTGTATGAATAATTGAATTTCAATGAATCACACGTGAATACATTGAGTGCATAACCAATTGGGGTAATTATGAATACATATGAATGCAATACAATTCACAATTTGGCGAAACTGCAGCGAAAACGAATTGCAAATTAATGATGCGTCCGACGGTGAATGATGGCGAATGAATAAGTGAATGAATGTATGAGTGAATGAGTGAATGAGTGTACGAATAAAATGAGCATACGCTTGTGTGCTTTTAAGTGCAATTAAATGTAAAGCTCAGCTGTCAATGCGCTCAACAGCCGCTGCCATCGCATCAACCCCAACTTGTCCCACTACTTTGCTATGCTCTCTCTCTCGCTTTCGCATTCTCTTCCTCTCTCGCTTCCTCTCTCTCTCTCTCTCTGTCTGTATTGGAAAGTTTTTTCTGTTACTTTGCCAACAACAATCAATCAATTTTGCAGCACAGCTGCCAAATACAAAATGCTTTGTCATTTATACCGCTAACCGTTTGTCAGCAACGGCAACGGCAACGGCAACGACAACGACATTACCCCATCTCATCAAGCGAACCACCCGAGCAGCCACCCAACCACCGCCCACTTGCGACGGCCATTGGATCAATCAAATGCCGGCACGCTCGAGCGATTGTTGAAAAATTGTCGGACATGTGCAATAATGTTTATCAAATGCCATCTTCTTATTTCTTATTTGATACATAATGCCGAGGCGTGACTCTGGCTGCCTTAAGTTTAGTCTCCTTCTTCTTCTTGTTGTTGTTGTTGTTATCACTGCTGTTGTTGTTATATTTTGTAGCATACCTGAGAGCAGCGCTGTTGCCCGGCCATCGTGCTGCTTGATTTGGCATTGATTTGGAGCAAAGCCAACGCAGATAACCAGCTAAAGTAAAAGAAGCTGACAAATCGAATGTATAAGCTGCCACGCCACGTGGCATGCGGCGAACAAGGTGGCTGTGTAAAACGGCTAAAAGATATACAAACGATATAAAAACGCCGTCAAAGTGCATTTGTAATAGCTTGACACAGAAAGATAAAAGCATCGTCGGCTCTACTGCAAAGTGTTTTGATTTATGTTAACGATTTATTTTCACATTTGAAGAAGAGAACTTTCTCAGTTGAAATAAAAAAATAAAAAAAAAATATATATAAAAAAAATTGCTGACGATGTCTTCAAATACGCCGTTTCGCTGTTTCGCCATTTCTCCGATTCTCCATTTCTTCGTTTCTCCGTTTCGCAGCGAAAAGTGCAAAAGTTTTTCGCAAGCTTCAATTGTTGATGGTTTCTTGAGCAGCGCAGAAAAATTGTTTGTCATTGGGATTCGTGTTGTACTCAGTGGTCACTTTCCTTTCAATTGCAATCGATTGGAGGAGACGAGAGTGGCTAATGGATGTACAAAAGTGCTGTGGAGTTCCTACTGTAGATGTCAGTTTTGTACTCCATTGTCAATTTATTTGTTGAGGTAAATTTATAGGAGCAAGGTGACAATGGTTGCCAAGCAAATTATCATAAACAAGCGGATCAGTTGAGCGAGCGCGACAGTAGAATACCCTGTGCAGTCTTTCAAATGACGTATTTTGTTTATAATAGAAGTGAGTAACTCTTCTGTAACAGCTGTTTAAATGATACCTAATTGAAATACTCAGTTAGCAATGAACTCTTTGATTGCTCATAGCAGCAAGCTTTTGCTTTCACAGGCTCATTGCTACGTCACTTCATTTACTCATGTATATTCAATGTACAACTTCTTTTCTGAGTTCTTTCTTCTTTAGAGAGCGATCTTGGCAAAACTTTCAGCATTGCTTTTATATGACATTCTTCCTGTCAAGTTGGAAGTGTCTAGGCTGTGGATATAATGAGTTCCTTTTCGATTTGTATGGGAGGGGGGAAAGTTATCGAAAGTTATCGAAAGTCTAACATAAAGAAGATCTGAAGAGCCTAGATATCATGGCAGCTGAGTTCGTTCATTAAAGCAGGCAGACAGAGAGACAGACGAACATGGCTCAATCAACTCGGCTATTGCTCAAGAATATATGCTCAAGAATATATGCATACTTTACAGGTACTGCCACGCCTCCTTCTGCCTGTTACATACACTTACACAGAGTTATTGTACCCTTTTCTGAACATTTTTAAAGTTTACTTTCCCAAAGTTTACGTTCTTCATTGATAGAAAGACGCTGATTAGAAATAAGTGATTAATTAACTACAAAGTCCTTCAAGTGCTTGTTATGCTAATAATGTTCTCTTCTGTCCTCCATGTACACATTTTTGATGTCGTGAAATCTCTTCAGTTCTTTTCCAGATTTTGTAACTTGTAATTGACTTAAGCGTAATTGAATCAGCATTCGCTTGAAATACGATTGATAAAACGATTGCAAATGTCAGATTGAATCACTGAGATGCTTGTAAATTGATTTAGTTCATCATTATGAAGTGTGTTCAATTAACCGTGAGATTCATTGGAATAAACGCAGTAAGCGTCATATATCATCGGATAAGCATATGCAAAGGCCTAAGCAATTGCCGGCAATTGTGTTGCCCCAGCAATTTCAAATGCACATATGCCAATAATTGAATCAAAATATCGAGAATAAAACATCCAGAGTTGAGAGACGAGAGTTGCGAGACGAGAGTCGAGAGTTGAGAGCCGCAAAGCCCTGAGCTCTAAGTGGAATCTGAGCTATGTAGGGAATTTGAGATGCTTTAAAGCGAGGTGCACTTGGCAGAGGGAGGGGAAGAAGTCATGACTTCTGTTTTGGCGCCAGTTGGGCGATTGATACTTGACTTTGGCGCCCGTCCGAGTGTCTCGATGAGGAGGTAGCTCCTGGATCTTAAGCCGACTCCCGACCTTTTTCCCTTCCCCTTTCCCTATCCCTTTGCCTTTCCCTTTGGCAAGCAGGCAAGTGAGGGCGCCGATGTCACTGTTTGCATTCGTGCTGTGAAGCGTACTTCATTGCATTTGCTTTGCTGATAAGAGCCGTTATTGAAGCAGTTGAAGTGTTTGCCAAGGGCACGTCTTCAATGCTATGAGACATGGTCTGCCCACATACCGCAGCTGGCTGAGTTC
Source organism: Drosophila macrospina (assembly GCA_035042075.1). Classification (NCBI taxonomy): domain Eukaryota; kingdom Metazoa; phylum Arthropoda; class Insecta; order Diptera; family Drosophilidae; genus Drosophila; species Drosophila macrospina. The sequence goes on along the minus strand of JAWNLW010000587.1, from coordinate 1,185,052 downwards.
AAATATTGACTTGCACTGCAACCGACTATCTGAATCCCAGACGAACTGAAACTCAACTGAGACTCAGCTGAAACTGACATTAAAGTCAATTTCTCATATCGATGCGCTACATTAAATATGCACAACGCGACGCGTTTTGATGCCTGCCACAAAAATACTTACGTACTTGCCACAGAATCGAGTGACGACTCAATTTGGTTGCCCTGATGCCTTCCAGGCAGCGAGCTCCTAACAGCAGTCATCATTTTCAATTAACGTCTCGCCCAGAGTTGCCACCCCTTCAGTTAATTCAAATGCAGCGACAGCAGTCACACTACACTCACATGTGCTTGCGTGTGCGTGTGTGTGTGTGTGTGTGTGTGTGTGTGTGTGTGTGTTAACTGTGTAAACCACTATTAGATTGTGGCACAGTTCAGAGTTGAAAACTTCAAGTATTCATTAGAGCACAAAATGTTTTCAAATGGTTTTGCCTTACTTGAAGCGTTAATTACGCTAGATTACGTTGAAACGAATGTAATTTAATGTAACAAATAAACTAGAACTACATATATATATATATATATATATATATATATATATATATATATATATATATATATATATATATATATATATCTTTATATGCACATTCAACTCGTTTCCTTTATGCACAGCCATTTCGTGAAACGAGGCGCATTATGAATTCAGCGTCGTTTCATGAAACGATTCGCATTACTGTATTTACTTTAATGTGTGGCAACGCTCAGCATTTCACTTGTGGCAATTGTAAGTGCAGCCTACATAAGCATTTCAGTCAGTCAATCATGAACTTCATGGCATCAACATTTGCTTTCGATCATTAATATTATAATTTGCCATATTTACTGCATTACAATTAAATAAATAATAAATATGAAAATATTAAATAATAAATAACAATAAATAAAAATATGAAAAATTAATAAATAATCATGGCAGAAATATTTAATTAAATGTAATATTAAAATATTACCAAATTTATTGCATTCAAATACGTAATTTAACTATATATATTATATTAATATTATAAAATTTGTCATATTTACTGCAGCACAATTAACAAATAAATAAAAATATGAAAAATTAATAAATAATCATGGCATAAATATTTGATTAAATATAATATTAAAGGATTATAAAATTTATTACATTATAATATATAATTTAACTATATATATTATATTATTATTATAAAATTTGCCATATTTACTGTAGCACAATTAATATATAAATAAAACATGAAAAATTAATAAGCTTCATGACATAAATATTTGATTAAATATTATTATAATTTATAACATTTTTATATTTATTTATAATTTTGTAATATTTATTTAACATTATTTAAAAATTCACCATTTAAATATATACAAAAAAAATATATATAATTACATTATTGATATAATTTTATTAATAATTAAAATACAATTAACACACATATGTAAATATGCATTTAATAGAATGTTTTACATATTTTTTGTTATTGTGCTATTTCGCCAAGCAACAAGCGCTTTTATTCCACTGTGCAGCTCAAGAGTGTAGAAGTCTCAACAATGTGCCTCAATTTCTTAGTCTCTATGTGTCAGTTGCAATGATGGCTCTGGAGCAGCACAGTCACAAGCAAGCACACATTTTAACACTCACACATACACTCACACATACACACACACACACACGCACACACACACAGACGCACACAAAGTTGCAGAGTCACCTGCAGGCATAAATACCACATGGCGTATGCGTGATAATTTGTAAGCATGAAATGTTCTCGAAACTTGTAAACTTGCTTAATTCAACAAAATGTAACGGGATGCGACAAGCACTTTACTTTAATGCATAAAGCATCACAACTTTCATGCAGATCCTGTGAGTTGAAATTATAAGCTTAGCACTTATTTATTTAGATTATGCCACACACTTAACAAAGTCAACAAATACATTCCCAAAGGCTCAAGTGCGCAAGTTGAACAATGCCGTAATACTCTCAGGTACTTCAACAACTTATTCATTATTCTAATATGCATATATATATATATATATATATATATATATATATATATATGTATCTGTATACAAGTTCTGACTACATCTTCTGCATTCTATCATTGTAATCAGGCGAATAACTGATGAAGTTTGTTGAGAGACCTAAATAAATGTTGTTCTCCTTTGTAAAGTCGAAGTACTCACAATCACAATCAGTACTCACAATCACGTACCCATGAATTAAACGAATCAATTGCATTAGCAGAGCAATCGCATTGAAGAGATAACAAATAAATAGATGAAGTTGGTTTAGTTCAGTTGTTAGGAGATGCATAATAAGTTAACAAAGTTGCTCGACGATTGGCTTAGACACTGAAGGAGAGTGAGTGAGATAGCCAGAGTTGAGTTAAGTAGGGTTGACCTTACTCTAAAGTCAGGGAAATGCTGAGAAATCAACTGACAAACTAAAGAGAGAGAGAGAGAGAGAGAGAGTTAGAGAGGGAAGAGAGAGAGAGAGAGAGAGAGAGAGAGAGGGAAAGAAATAGAGA
>JAWNLW010000587.1:1145000-1180000 GCA_035042075.1 Drosophila macrospina | reverse complement strand
TTAAAAATGTATTTTTTTAGAAAACTGTATAGTTATCAAATGTGCATACCTTAAAAGTGTAATAAAATGTGCTAAAACAGCGAAAAATTTACAATGGCAACAGTAGTCTAAAGACTTTCAATATTTCTACATTTTATGTGAATTACATTTTTTAATTCAGCTTTTGCTTAGTTTTTAATTTATTTTTTATAATAAATTTAGCTGACAAATGTTTTAATGATTGCGTTAAATATTGTGTGAAATCACTTTTTATTAAATATGAAATATTTTGAGCAAATCTTTGTCAGTGTTTAGCACAGCAACATCAAGTTGTAAACCATTGATAATATCGTAAGTTAGGGAATTTCTTTAAGTGTAGCTTAGTTCTTACTTCTGGATATTTAATTGTGTATTTACATATTTACAGATTACAGCTCTGCTAGCTTTTTGGCAACTTAATCTGTTCCCATAGTTGGTAATATATTTTTTTATAGGTTGATTTAAAGATAGGTTTTCTTTTCACTTAGTTCAACTTGAGTCAGCTCGAATTAAGCTCGTCTCATCGATTCAATCTGATATCAGATATGAAGTCTATTTCAGCAGAATACTTACAGCTGATACTGCACTTACTTTGGCTATTCGTCTAAGCATTAGTTGAGTGAATGCGTTTATTAACTTTTATTGGCTTTCATTAGAACTAAGGGTCTGCTTACTTTGAAGCAGAGCAAGACTGCAGCAATTCCTTGAAGAAGTTGCCGTGGATGATGTAGCTGTAGCTTTAATTATAACAAACTTATATTTCACACGATTATAATCCATCTATGTGTAATCCAGCTTCAACTGACTGTCCATCTCTAACACACCCACACACCCACACACCCACACACACACACTCGTTTGCTGTTATTGCTGCTGTTGCTGTGGCTGTTGTCGTTGTTCAACCATTCTTCCTTATGGTACCAAGTAAATGGCAGCAAATTGGATTTTAATCACATTGTTGTCCTGGTCTTTCAGCCAGTAGGAGTCAGACATGTTAGTGGTTAACGAGACAACTACACCGCTCAGTCAGGATTAGGCTTGCCAGCCAAGGTTAAATGTCAAACACGGCTCACACTTTATGGTTCACTTCAATTGCATTAAGCCAAGCGAATATCACAATTTGGTTACACACACGACTCACTCAAGCACAAGTTGCATAATTGTTGACCATAAATTGACTCGAACTACAACTGTTCTCAGCTTGCCCCTCTGCAATGTGAACTGTGTTCAATTAGTTAAACATTTGCTAATTGTTTGCGTTTTGTCGTTGGCAAATTTCACATTTAGTTCAGCAATTTCAAGGCATTTTAGTTATTGTTTTTAGAGAAGTTCTGCAAATGTGTTCAGCGAAGTGAAGCAGATATTTTCAATGCACTTAAGTATGTCCTTGATTAGTGGATGTCTAATCTGAGAAAGTTGATTGTCTTGTCTATCGATTTCTTAGACCTAAGCTAACAAATTGGGGAAGTAGAGATTGAATATGTCTCTACTTTGCTCTCTTAGATAAACAGGCTAAGCCATACAAGTTACAGGGTATCTAGCTTATCACACAATGGTGTAAGCTTGTTGTCTGTTGTTTGTTTAGTTATAAATATGCCTTTACTTATATATTACAGGGTATTAGCTCTTGTACCTATAGACAAGTTCTTCTAGCTCTTATCTAATTTAACGCTTTAAATAGAATAGGTTTTTATATATATAAATATTACAGGGTATCTAGCTCTTTTTACCTATAGACAAGTTCTTCTAGCTGTTATCTAGTTTAACGCTTTAAATAAAATAGGTTTATACATATATAAATATTACAGGGTATCTACCAGTTGCAAATAATTGGGCTATTTACTGTAGTCATGTTCTTCAGACAGTTTATCGTGTATAAACTGAAGTTCTTCATGAATTTTGTCGCACATTAAGCAGCACATGCATCTTTCCATATATTACAGGGTATATGGCTATACTTTCTGTCTTTTGGCATGTAGTAATCAGGTTATGAATGCAGCTATCAATTGCATTATTTACCGCATTCATTGACATTTGGTTCTATATTAACTTGCTAACCTTGTCATATATTTTACAGGATATCTACTGAGTCTAGCACAAATGGTTTAACTAATGGAATCAAATTTCAACTAATATTGTTGCAGAATATTCCAATGATTACGAATCTAATTTGGTTTTCTTCAGATTAAAGAGACTTTCAGCTGAAAGATATGCAGATAGGATGGACAGAGAGAGAGAGAGAGAGAGAGGGAGAGAGAGAGGAGAGAGAGAGAGGGAGAGAGAGAGAGGGAGAGAGAGGGAGAGAGGGAGAGAGGGAGAGAGAGAGAGAGGGCGACAGAGCCGTTGGCATTAGATAAAAATGCAAATGTATGTGAGACTGGCTATACAAAGCATACAAATACACACACACAGGGATACACACACACACACACAGGGACACACACACACACACAAGAGACGCACACATACACACACGCACACAGAGGCAGGCTGATTATCTTGCTGTCAGGTTATGAACTAAAGGAGATTGGATGCTAACTCGCAAATGGATAGACACACACACACACACACACACACACACACACACCACACACACACACACACACACACACACACTGGCACAGAGTCTCACACATACATATATAATTACGAAGCGACTGTGTGTGCTATGTGGCATGACAGCGAATGTAGATTAGTTTCTGCCGCTTCTTCCTGCATTTGGCCATGCAATGGAGCACGTTGCGCATACGACGCGTTGCACGCCGCTTGCTTTGACATTTTAATTAATGGCCAAGGCAAAAGGCAGCTACTAATGCACACGCATGTCTCTCTCTCTCTCTTTCTATGTGTGTGTGAGCATAGCTAAAAAATATTACAATAAATACATAGAAATGTTTTTGAAGCTCAGCTCGGGAGCATTTCATGTGCCACACACGAACCTGGCCATAAACCACAAACGACTACGCAAAAAACAAAGAAGACAAAACAAATATAAAAGCTAACAGTGGGTGGGTGTGGGGGGGGGGGGGGGCAGTCGCTGCCTCTGTGGCAAGGGGGAGCTGCAGCCCAAGCGGATTTGTAACATTTTATTTTGGCACAGAGTTCTCTAAATGTATGTAAGCCAGCAGCACACAGTCAAACTGGCCAAGCTGTGGCTGCGACGTGGAATGTGGCAGGGGCAGGGGCAGGGGCAGGGGCAGGGGCAGGGATTGGCGTTGAGGCTGGGTCTGGTTACGTGTGCATGGCCAGAGATTAGCTAAGCAGAATTGACGGCCATGGCAAAGAGGGTAGACTCTCTTCCCTCGTTGTCTCTCTCTCTCTCTCTCTCTCACTCTCTCTTTCACTCTCCCACTTCCTCTCTCTTTCTCTCGCTCTCTTTGTATGTGCGATTTGACAGTTGCGTTAGGCATCAGCAATGTTTTGAGATCGCTCCACTGACTCACAGAGTCTTTGGCTTTTCTATACATGGAATTAGCCGCGTTAATAAAACGCCAGCGACTGTGGCAGCCAAAGTGGCATTTAGGGACTTTTATGGCCGCCCCTGTCTTGGCCAACACCAAAAGTTTGCCTCGTTAAAATAAATTTTCGCTTTCTCCTTGTTGCTTCGCCTTTTTGAATTGCGCGAAATTTACGCGCTTTGCCAGCTTTTATGGCGCTCCTGCTGCTGAAGCTGGAGTTGGAGTTGGAGTTGGAGCTGGCAAAGCAGCTCCATTGTTGCGCTGTTAAGCTGCTGCTGCTGCTGCTGGTGCCCGAGTTGGCCAAGTTAGTTGGCCGCTGCCAGCAATTAAATGGCTTTGCATTTCTCAACAGCATTCTTGCACTTGATTGAGTTGCATTCGCTGCTCAAAGTTGCCTTTAGCCATTTTTCCGATGCATGCAACAACTTTCCACACGCCTCGACTTGGACTACTAGTTCCCTAGTTCCCTAGTCCACTAGTTCACAAGTTGTCTTAAACTTTTGTAAATTGTTTTTATTATCAGTGGCATGCTTAAGCAACTGCCCTCCTCTCTCCTCTTGCCGCTCTCCACTCCCCATTCTTCAGGTAATTTCTTTAACATTCCGCTTTAACTTTTTCCCTGCTCCATTTTGCTTTTTATAGTTTTTATTCGTGCTTAAATATGCTTGATTTATATTTACATTAATCGAGTTGGCTGCCAGCCATCCAAGCCATTTCGCTATAAACATTTACATGTAATTGTTGCTAATGTGTGTTAACTAAACGGGCAAAGCAACGCGAATGTAAATTGACGAAATTTCATTTTTAATTTGCAGCCCTTAAGAAAGGGGATCTTGTTCTTATTGGCATTAAGTTTTGGCCCATTTTTTGTTGCCGGAAGATGTTCCAAATGCAAAGCTAAAAGTTACTTAAGCTTGAGTAAATACTGTAATTGTTATTAACTATGTACTTATGCGGAAATTTATGCGAAAATGTGGCAATATGCTGGTCTGAGAATATAATCAGTAACTTTGCTGGCAATCTAATCGAATGTGAGTGCTTAGTTATCGATATATTGTTGGTGCTTAGTTAACAAGAAGTTACCGCGATAGCAGTAAAAAGAAGTAATTCAAGTTGAAATTAATGAAAGTCTATTTAAGAGGTCATTTAGTTGTTGCATTAATCTACAAACAGGAAAGTCTATCGACAAATGTTGCACTAGACTTAGCATTTAGTATTCAGTATATTATAGAGAAGAAAGCAAATGTAGGGTAAATAGTTATTTAAATATGTTGTATTTACTTTATTTTAATCTTTAGCTGCAATCTAGTGTCACTTTGTGGCTTTAAGGGAGCTGTAGTATGGCCAGTATGGCTTTTGGCATTGAGAATCGCCTAAGCTGGGCTTCACTTGCATTTCATGTTTATGCTGTGTAATTTCTTAGTGTTGTCTTTGCTTGGGGGTTTACACGGAGTCCTTGAAGTGCTTAGTGCTTATGTACTATATGTCAGTGCTTGCTACACGTAATGAATATGTGCGAAACACACACACTTAAAGATACACACACAGACTCTGGCGAAGGTCAATTAGAGACAAGTTTATTTTGTGGTGAACTTTCGTTTGTTTTCGTTGAGTTCGCGCTGCTTCAAGCAAATAAATTCAAATTAAAGTGAAATAAATTAAAACACAAACGAAAGGTGACAATGTGCGGGAAATAGCCGAATTCTAGATACTCTAAAAACATTTAGCATTATTATTTTACAAACACAGCTATATAGATGCTATAAGTTGCAGGTCTTGAAGAGCATTTAATTAAGTTATATTATAATATAATTTAAAATAATTTTGTGAGTTTATTTTATATGTTTGTAAATATTTTATTATTATTATTTTATTTTATTTTCTATTTTATTTATTTAAAATCAGTAAATTCAAAAGTTTCAGCCTTTAAGATAATTTATTTAATTTATATTATATTTATATAATTTAAAAAAAATTGTTTATGGTTTTTTTTTAGTTATTTTTATTTATTTTTATAAATTTATTATATGTTTTGATTATATAATTTAAAAAAATTAACATATAATATTGTGATTTTATTATATATTTATAAATGTATTAATTTATTATTATTATTTTATTTTATTTTCTATTATATCTGTTTAAATTCAGTAAATTCGCAAATTAAATTAAATTAGTTTATATAATAATTATATAATTTCAATAAATAAACAAATTATCTTGTTATTTATTTATATATTTATGAATTTACAATTAGTATTTTATACTATTTTCTATTTTTATTTTCTTATTATTTCATATTATAATTATAGAATTTCAATAATTTAACATATAATATTGTAATTTTATTATATTTTTTATGAATTTATTATTATTATTTTATTTTATTTTCTATGATATCTATTTAAATTCAGTAAATTCACAAGTTGCATGCCTTGAAGAGCATTAAATTAATTTATATAATAAGTATTTAATTTCAATAAATAAGCAGATTAATCTTGTTATTTTATTATATATTCATGAATTTACAATTAGTATTTTATTTTATTTTCTATTTTTATTTTCTTATTATTTCATATTATAATTATTTAATTTCATTAATTTAACATATAATATTGTAATTTTATTATATTTTTATGAATTTATGAATTTATTTGTTATTATTTTATTTTATTTTCTATGATATTTATTTAAATTCAGTAAATTCATATGCCTTGAAGAGTATTAAATTAATTTATATAATAATTATAGGATTTAAATAATTTAAAACAATTAGCATTTTATATTATTTTCTATTTTTATTTTCTTATTATTTCATATTATAATTATTTAATTTCATTAATTTAACATATAATATTGTAATTTTATTATATTTTTTATGAATTTATGAATTTATTTGTTATTATTTTATTTTATTTTCTATGATATTTATTTAAATTCAGTAAATTCATATGCCTTGAAGAGTATTAAATTAATTTATATAATAATTATAGAATTTCAATAAATAAGCGATTAATCTTATTATTTTATTATATATTCATGAATTTACAATTAGTAATTTATATAATTTTCTATTTTTATTTTCTTATTATTTCATATTATAATTATAGAATTTCAATAATTTAACACATCATTTTGTGAGTTTTATTATATATTTATTAATTTATTAAATTTGTGTAAACTCAGTAAATTCCTATACATTTTGACATAACTTTTGCTTTATTAATATTAAAGTAAATATAATGTAGGTCAAGTTTTATACTGGAATGGACTTCAGCAGACCCAATGGTAGAGTATGCAAATGCGCTGAGCAAAATGGCTGACAAGGTGTCGCGGATGCGAGAGAGGGATGAATAAGAGAGAGCGAGAGAGGGGAGGAGGGGGGTGGAGGGGGTAAGGGAAGCTGCTCGGAATGGGGCTTGGGTCAAAGGCGAACGTTTGTCACGTACAAGAATCGCCGCCGCCATCGTCAACGTTGGCATTTTTAGATCTTTTGTTTTAAAACATAAATCGCGAGCGAGTCCAAGTGACAACGCCGTTGTTTGCTTTGCCACAGCGGACATACACTTGCAACTGTCTGTGTGTGTGTGTGTGTGTGTGCTTGTATTTGAAATTGTGCCTCTCTGCTGCGGTTGTCGTATTTCACAATAAATTCACATTTTACATTAATTTTGCATTTCGGTTTCGTTCGCTTTGCTTTTGCCTGATAAGCGGAAGTGCGACAGCCAAATGGTGGGAAATCGTCCAGAGAGACAGAGCAATCGTTGACAGATGAGAAAGCTCTGGGGGGGTGGGAGGAGTTGTAAGTGGAGGAGAAGGAATAGAAGCACGACAGTTGCACGGGCAGAGAAACAGGGAGACAGATTGACCGAGTGACAGCCTAGTTCAGTTTGTATCTCGCTGTGAATCTTCTCGTTTCCATTTCCAATTTCAGTTTCACAACCAACCAACCAGCCGACCAACCAACCGACCAGGCCAAAAGACAAATGATATGCGGTTGACATTTTTTGTGCCTCGTTTGCTTTGGTCACATTTGAATAAATATCAAGGATAGATTGCTTCTATTATTGTTCCTCTTACTATTATTATTATTATTATTTTTGTTATTGTTATTGTTATTCTACTCGCTGTTGTTCTTATGATAAATTGCGTGTAATCAAATGAACGTAACTTGAATTAAATGCAAATCGAATTGAAGCAGGAGTCTTTTGAATTGGCTACCGAAATGGGATTAATAATTTAATCGAATTGAATTTGATTTGATTTTAAGCCAGGCCAATTCAAGCGTAACACACACACACACAGCACCTCACTAAGGTGGCTGCCTATAAGCAAAGCAAATACAGAGAAATATGATTGGCAGGGTATAGCTAAGTATGTAGAGCTGAGGGAGAATAAGTGGCGAAACAGAAGAAACAAGAATTGTTAATATATGTACATATATGTATAAATATGTAAATGTTCATTTTAGGAAAATATAATTATAGATTTATAGACTGCTGGAGACGAAGAAGTATAAATAATTTATGTTATTAGATTGAGTTAAAATCAAAGCAACAGAAACACTTATGTACTTATCCGCAAAAAGTAAACACTCAATGCTTTATTATGTTGATTATATTATTTGTAATAAACTTTGCTTTCAAATCCTTTAAAATATTATATGTATTCACCACATTTGCATGTGCATTTGTTAGTTAAACAATTAACAAGTCAGCCAGCTACACGACCTGGATCGACTTTGGGAGACTCTGTACTAATTGGGGAAAGCAAAACAAATTAAATAATATGTATTATGATTAACTTCAATAAATAAATTTTTTAATCGAAGCGCCATATAAAAAACTGTATAGGTTGCAAAACGATTTGATCGGGACTCGAACTCGCGATCTTATGGTTGACATTCCAACACTCTATGCCCTGGGCCACCGACGAGCGACGTCGGCAGCCGACAAAATCAAAATATCACACTTCGTATTTTCGTTTCATTGCCCGCCTTGCAAGCTTCTTTTGCTTAAGCAATGTTCAACTCATTATCGTTCGTTCTTGGAAGAGAGCAGCAATAGTGAGAGAGAGAGCAAAGGAAACAACTGTTACATTTTTTGCGCGTTGCGCTGTATGCATGTGTAACTGTAACTGTACTGCGTGGCTGTTTACTGCGAAGCTTGTGAACTTTGCTGAGAACTATAGAAAATAATTATTAATGCAGAGCAATTAATGGTAAACGCGTCTTGTGCATCTGTATTGGTTTTATAAAATTATAAAAACATTAAAATTTACTATACTTTCGTTTGGAAATCGCTTCAAAAGTGAGAATTTGATAAGCATAATGCATATGATTACATCTTAAACAAGCAGTCTGAATGTGAGGGTATTAAATCTGCTGTTCATATGGAAACTCACTCAGAAAATAAGGCCTACAACATATGGAAATAGTTGAGTCCTTAACTACTTGCCTACATACATCATGTCCATCATTTTATATTCACTTGTGACCGAGGAGAATTTCCAAATTTAATTCAATTAGTTCTCGTTTTTCTTGTTTCCAGCTCGTTTATCTTTTTTTTTTTCTTTTTTTTTGTCAGAAAAACATTTATGAGGTTGGCAAATATTTAGTGGAACATTGTAGATGTCCAAAGTGGCAGTTTGTGTGGACTGCCCCCTAAGATGAGTGGGAGTGGGAGTGGGAGAAGAGAGCGTAACGAAGGAGAAGAGAAACGAGCCTGTAAAGGGAAATTTAACATGTGTTTGACGTGCGGCCCAGCGGAGGGAGCAGTGGGGGGGCAGAGCAGTGGGGCTGTGGGGAAGTGGAAGACAGAAGGCGGAAGCATGTTCGACGTATCTTGACGAGCTCATCTTGTGCCATTTAAGTGCTCGTCGGCCGGCTGGACTGGACCTACGTCTACGGCGTCTATGGCAGCGCTTGGGCAACTCTCAAATGAGCGTTTGCTATTTGTCTTCTTCTTGTTGTTCATGTATAATGTCTTGTTCCTTTTACTTTGTTTTCGCCATTCACCATTCGCCATTCGCCGTTTCGTCATTTCTTTTATTTTTATTTTTTATTTATGTACTTTTCTTCTTTTTTTTTTTTTTTACTCGTTGTACATTTTTGGTGATTTCACAAAATTGATGGCTCGCTTTTGGCATGAGTCGGCACTTTGGAGCATACCATGAAGGAGCCGACCATAAGGATATGGTGACAAAAGCAAAGAGGACCAACAAAGGACAAAGGACTATTCAAAAATTCATAGATGCTCTGATTTGAGGACCTTGTGTAAAGACGTTTTGCACCCAGAAAGGATTAGGCTAAAGTCATCAAATATGCGCACGCGCCATTTACAAACGTGAAGATTTATCTGACACACACGCACACAGAGAGAGGGAGAAAGAGAGAGAGAGAGAAGAGAGAGAGAGAGGAGAGTATGCGTAAATAATAGCCGGATTGCACTGACTGAAAGCTGTCATCCCGTAGGCAATATGCCACATAACATTTATTGCCTATATAAATGTCGCAATCACCTGACAATCGTCAATGAATCAGACAATTTCTTTACATTTATTAATATACATATGTATGTTATCACAACGGATGTAAATGATGTGAGGATACCCTGCAATTCGTAGAAGACTTTGAATTCCACGAAACCTTTCTACTCACACCCAAATGCAATTGAGGGACAGCCAAGATGGGAGAGTTGTAGAAGAAGTTGGGATACAAGAACAACTAATCAACTATGAGAATTGCCCAGAGAACTGTTAAATCAATGCAATTGTCTTATGGCTGCTGATAGATGGAATGAAATATGAAATGAAAGCAAAGAGAATCAATGAAATGTTGTTGTCTAGCTCCATCATCATATATCAAGTTTGATTTTTTCGTTGAATCTTTTGCTGTTTCAAGGACTCTTGTGTCTGTCTCACAACTGATAGAATGATGTGATTTATATAGGCCAATAAGCGAGCCAAAGGGATGGAGATGGAGGTGGAGAAGGAGATGGAGATGGAGACGTAGGCGGAGACGTTGATGGAGATAAGCACATCTTCAATGTTGGCAGCTCAACTCGAGTGGTAATTAAAGCTGCCCGTCGCTGCGGCTGCCAACATTTGCAATTGAAATGAGCAACAGGATAAAAGCAGATGGCACAGGCAGAGATCGAGATGGCGATGGAGGTGGAGGTGGAGGTGGAGGTGGAGGTGGAGGAGGTGGTGATGGAGGCCAAGGCTGTGGGCATTGCCAATCGACCCGTTGGCCACTCACAAAGCGGAAATTAGGTTGCAGCTGGGCGACACTTTGATTCCTCGCACAATTGCACGGCACGCCGAATGATGGACGCTGCTTTTAGGGGTTTCAGCATTTTGTGGGCTGACATTGGATTACATAATGAGTGCTGACCCTTCTTGTCCTCCCCTTCCTCCCTCTCTCTCTCTCACTCTCTCTCTCGTTTGACTCTACATTTAGTTTGCATTCCATCATTCCATTGCCAGTTTATTTGAGCTGCCGCCAAAGAAAAGTAGTAAAGTATATGTACGTTGTGCGTGAGATTTAATTAGCTGCTGTCAAGGCTTAGCCGTTGCCTTTCAATACCTTACAATGCTGCTGCATGGGGTATATCAATTGCTTGGCAACTTTAAGCATTTACAGCGCAGCTTTATTTAAGCAAAAATACTTCATTTCTGGCGCCATTTGCATGCACTTAAATGCAACTTAAACTATTTACAGGGTATTGCCAAAGCGATGAGCTTAGCTTGTGGGCCAACTTGAATGTAGTTTTCTTGCCTGCTATTTTCGCACACATTAAGCATCAAAGTGAGCGAAAAGGCAGCAAAACATTTAATTAAAGGGCTCAAACAGAAGGCGATGATGACGTACTGGTAGCCAACTGAACGAGAGAGAGAGAGAGAGAGAGAGAGAACGCGTGAGCGAGAGAGAGAGAGAGAGAGAGAAGTGTAGCACGTGGCGTAGACGCAACCTCAAAAATCGGCGTCATGTTAATGACCGCTCAACGCCGCGTGTGTGCGACTCGAAGGAAGCGGCAAGTGGGAGTGCTAAAGTGGCAAATACCTGTGGAGTGATGACCTGTCAGAGGACTATTCAAATCGCGACACGTTAACTTGGCTAAAAGCTTGCCATGATTGCGGGCAAGCGAACGGAACTTAATTAATTAAACACACCGAAAAATACACCAGAAATTTTGAATAAAGGTCAAGGAATTGCGATTCAAAAAGGAAAACACAACAACAGTTTGTAAGAGAACTGGTTCAAAGAACTGGTTCGCTAATTTTCAACTATTATTTACCGCATTTTGTTAGACTCTCAAAGCATTTGCATAACTTTTGCAGCAATCATAAGCATCAACTTCAGCATTATAGCTCCAACTGCAGTCAAAGTCAAAGTGAACTTGTGAATTGAATGGCGAGAGTTGCAAAAGGAACAAGAACTAAAGCAATCATTGTTATTCAGCTCATTTGCATAAAAGTTTTAGTGATAAATGAAACTAGAAATTGAAACATTACTTCAACTGATTCACTTATTATACAATTTTACAAAACTTTCAGCTCTGCTGTGCAGAAAACTCTGAAAGTCACAAGAACTAGTTCGAAAACTCGAAGCTGAGCTAAAACGAGAACTGAACATGGAACCAGAGGATTTTCCAATCACATATAGTTTCAATAGTCAAACAAATTGTGAACTAGTGTTGTAACTTGAAAGGGTTTAGGACTATTCAGAAAAAGAACTGGAACTGGAACTGGAACCACAACTCTCTAAATATATTTTTGACAAGATATTCCAATAAAACATAAAATAGCCATGCGAACTCGAATCAGTGTACTCTCAGCACTTCTGAGTCTGGATTAATGCAAGGAACTAGAACTAGAACTGGAACCAGCATACAAATTGGAACCAGAAAACTTTAGCATCTACAAATAAAAGAGTCAATTGCAAGTGGAACATGAAGTAACACAGCAATATTCTCAGAACTTAGACTTGAGCAATTGAACTGGAACTGAAACTGGAACTGGAACTATCTCTTGATCCACATTGAAGTTATTAAACTTTAGACTATTCCAATAAACTTCACATGGTACCAGAAGAAGAACTGGTACCAAAATAGCGTCTGAATTTGGAGAGAGATGTAATCGAACTGGAACTGGAACTATCTATCGATCCAAAGTGGAACCACTAAACCTTTGAATAATCAAATGGAACCAGAGCATGAAAAGGCACTACAATAAACTCCGAATTTATACTTTTACAAAGGAACTGGAACTGGAATTGGAACTAGCATCTATCGATCCAAAGTGGAACCACTAAACCTTTGAATAATCAAATGGAACCAGAGCATGAAAAGGCACTACAATAATCTCCGAATTTAGACTTTTACAAAGGAACTGGAACTGGAATTGGAATTAGTATCTATCGATCCAAAGTGGAACCACTAAACCTTTGAATAATCAAATTAAATACTCAACTACAAATGGAACCAGAACATGAACTCAAAACTACGCTAACAATCTGGATACACCGAATAGAACTGGAACTAGTATTTCAATTGGAACCAGAGAACTTGCAACAATTCTGAGCAATTCACAGAACTGACAGCGGCAAATGAAACCAGCATGCGAGCCAGAGTTGAGACCACAACACGCCAGCGGCCATTTCGTTTTGGCCATTTGGATATGGCCGACAGCTCTTGACCATATATGGACTGTGGTGCGGCTGGAGTAGACGTCTATTTAGCATTCGCTTTTGGCACATAACAAATTCAATTTCGGCACGCAAAAATATTTGCCAAAATGCTGCGTCAATGGTTTTTTTTTTTTTTTTTTGGTTGGTTTGCTTGGTTGCGTGAGGGGCGTGAGGGGCGTGGCAGGCGATTAAGTCAATGTCACAACGTATCACAAATGACATTTCACATTTCCAACGCACACTGGTTGCGGGTGTGTGCGAGTGTGTGTGTGCGAGTGTGTGTGTGCGAGTGTACCTGGAAATTGGATTTCGCTTTATGCAAATTTATGCGCACAGATTGAGTGACATTAATGGATGATGAAGTCGCGCGTCAACGTCGCTGTTGGCCAAAAGCCGCAAATGCTGTGCGTCTTTCCCCTGCCCACACACCCACCCCCGCTGCACGCTCAAGGCATGACCATAAGCAAGTCAAGTCAAGTCAACCACACACTGAGTGCTCAGCAAAGTGAACCACTGAAAAATGCATTCAATGGACAATGCCAGTGCCGTAATTAGGTAAGAGGGGGAGAGGGGCAGAGGGGCAGTGGGTCAGAGTGGAGGCACATTGGCATTGAGCCATTTTGTTGACATGCCCACTAACTTTTGCTTTTGTTCATGCTGCCTGCCACATGCCACATGCCGCATGCCGCATGCCCCATGCTCTCTGCTCATTAGGCTCGGCTCGTGTTTTTATAGCCATTTAAAACATTTATGACCAACCATTTGAATGGCAGGTGAGAGACGCCAGCGACCTTGCTGATTATGTTGCTGCTGCTCTCTCTCTCTCTTACTGTTTCTTCCTTTCCCTCTCTCTCTCTCTGTCTGTCTCACTTTTGCTCTCTCGCTCGCTCTTTCTTAGCCTATGGCTGTCTTTGTCAAGCTCCAACTTTTGTGTGTTTGAGCTTGTTGCCAGTTTTTATTGTCTGAGGCAGCGAGAGAGGGGGAGAGTGGCAGAGACAGACAGCTAGTGGCAGAAGAGTATAAAGAGACAGAATGAGAGAGACAGAATGAGAGAGAGAGAGAGAGAGCGAGCGTGAGAGTGAGAGAAGTTGTCATTTGTTTGTCCTGATTGCCGCTCTTGGCAAATTTAATGCGCGCTTTTCACAATTTCTACAGTTACAATTTTTACAATTTACCGTTGTTGTTGCCGTTATTATTGTTGTTGTTGTTGTTGTTCTCGCATTTATTTACTTTTAGTTTGCTTTTTTATTGCCAGCCAGGGGTTTGTTTGCCTCGCCGCTGCTGTTGTTGTTGTCGCTCAAATTTAATTAATGCACGCATTTGTTGTTGTCCTTGTTGTTCCTGTTGTTCTTGTTGTTCTTCTTCTTGTTCATATTGTTGTTGTTGCTGTTATTGTCCGCCGGCACAAACTCTCATTAAGCCCGCCTCTCCTCAGGCCCTGCATTCGCCTCACTCCGCACTGCTTTGGAAAGTGCTTAAAAATACAATTAGCCCCTTAAAGTAGGCAACAATTTTTTGTATTTGCATTTTTTCTCTCTCTTCTTTCGTTTGGTTTTTTATTGCTTATTTGTAGTTTTTTTTTCGACATTATATTTGTTGTTTGCTTATTGTCAAGTGGCTTAATGTGGTGAGCTGCGTTCGCATTAATTCTTTTCGTGCTTATCCCTAATTATCCACGCCGTTCAAAAACTTTTATCATTCGCAATCAGAGCTGAGTCTCAAATGGTTTTACGACTTCAAACACAACTGCAAATCAGTTTCTCTTGGCTCGAAGCAGTTGTAGTTAATTAAATGAAATTGCTCTCGTCAGTCAAAGTTTTTACTGAAACTAGGCTTCATTTTTAAATATAAATAGTTACTTGAATTCATTCTTTAAATATGCTGTTTGCTTTTTTATATTTAGATTGAGTTCAGTTCAAAGCAGCAGCCCAATCACTAAATGCCATCAAGCTACAGTTGAGTTTCACTTATTAATCTTAAGACAAAGTTTTTACTGAAACTAGGCTTAATTTTAAAATGCATATAAATATTTAATTAAATTCATTCTTTAAATATGTTGTCTGCTTTTTATATTTTGATTGAGTTTAGTTCAATAACTAAATGTCATCAAGCTTCAGTTGAGTTTCACTTATTAATCTTAAGCTAAATTCTGAGCTGAATCTCATTGTCTTTAAGCCGGCTTAACTGCTTTAAGCCATCACTATTGCCACCTCTTCGCTACTCTGACTCAGCTGTGCATAATTCATTTCATTTCAATTATATAAAAAACACTTTCAACACTTTCAAGGAACGGTTTCTCATCACATTCATTCTATTTATCACTCTCTCTCTATTCGCTCTGGAGTTACGCTTCTAGTTCTCCATTTCACTTTGTTTCCCTTTGGCATTTTAATTTTATATGTGACAATTGTTTCATTTAAAATAAAACTAAATTTGTGCAAACTTTTGTTTATGTTATATGTATAAATAATTGTAAATTGATTGTAATTTATTTGTAAATAATTGTAAGTGAATTTCTTCTCATTGGTGCTACTCACAGCTCACGAAGTTCAGCTGCAGTAATTACACTTGTATTGAGTTGACCTAATCATTGACATTCTACACTCGCAATCATCGCAGTGCTGTAGCTGTAACTGTAAATTGTCGATTGTAGATGGTAGATGGTAGATTGTAACTGTAAAGTTGTTGGGACTTGAGCACATATTTATCTTACTTAAGAATTAATCGAATTGGTTCATTTTAATTTGTGCCCCTCGTCATTTAGCAGCCTCAGCACGTCGCGACTCTGCCAGGAAATTCAATTACAAATAGCGACACTCCAGCGTGTCCATCGACATGGCCCAAGTGTGCTATACCCTGCCCCTCCCCTCACTCTCCCCCTTCCCCTTTTAATGTATTCCCCTCCCGGTCGAGACACCCCTTAAGAAGCGCTGGCAAAAAGAAAAACTTCAAAACTGAACGCCATTTCAACAAAGTCAGTTTGCGTGTAGCCCGAAGAGCATAGGAGGGGTTTTCTTTTTTTTTGATGCGGAGGAGGGGCAGGGGGGAGAGAGAAAAACGTGCACTTTAAATTTAATATAATTACCTCCATTTGGGAGCCCTTCTTGCCCATGGAGCCGCCACCCGTGTGGCCGCCGCTCTGTGCGGCATTCATCCTTGTATTTGTGTCTGCAACTGCTGCCTATGCGTTCGTTTGTCTTGCGTTTGGGTGCGAGTTGAAGATGGAACTGACACTGGAACTGAGAACTGGAACTGGAACTGGAGATGAAGATGAAGCTGTAGCAGGAGCTGTTACTGAAACTGTAGATGGAGCTGTAGTTAAAGATGGAGCTGTATCTGTAGCTGTAGCAGGAGCTGTAGCTGTAGCTGGAGCTGGAACTGGAACTGGAACTACAACTGGAGCTGAAGTTGAATATGGAGCTGGAGCTGTTACTGGAACTGTAGATGGAGCTGTAGTTAAAGATGGAGCTGTATCTGTAGCTGTAGCAGGAGCTGTAGCTGGAACTGGAACTGGAACTGGAACTACAACTGGAGCTGAAGTTGAAGATGGAGCTGGAGCTGTAGCAGGAGCTGTTACTGGAACTGAAACTAGAGCTGTATCTGTAGCTGTAGCTGGAGCTGTAGCTGGAACTGGAACTGGAACTGGAACTGGAGCTGGAACTGGAGCTGAAGATGAAGCTGGAGCTAAAGCTGTATATGGAGCTGAAACTGTAGATGGAGCTGTAGCTGGAGCTGGAACTAGAGCTCTAGTTATAGCTGTAGCTGTAGCAGGAGCTGTAGCTGGAACTGGAACTGGAGCTGGAGTTAAAGATGGAGCTGTAGCTGTAGCTATAGCAGTAGCTCGAACTGGAGCTGGAGTTAAAGATGAAGCTGTAGCAGGAGCTGTAGCTCTATCTGTAGCTTTAGTTAAAGATGGAGTTGAAGCTGTAGCTGTAGCTGGAACTGGAACTGGAGCTGGAGTTAAAGATGAAGCTGTAGCAGGAGCTGTAGCTGTAGCTTTAGTTGAAGTTGAGTCCGAGTTCTTTTGTTTTGGGTCGTGTTTCGTCGCTTTGGCGCCTGCTTTTATTAACAGCTCGACTCTCACTCGGTTATTGGTAATTATTACTATATGTTGGCTCGGTTTCTGCTCCCGTTGCCCGTTGCTCGTTGCTGTGGTTGCTGGACTCACAAATTATGGACAACACGCGGAGCCAGCAATAAATCCTCGCGGTTTCCTTCGTGTGGCTGCGGCGGCTGTTGTTGCTGTTGTTGTTGCTGCTGCTGTTGTTGTTGCTGCTGCTGTTGTTGTTGTTGCTGCCGATTCTCAGTTTCGCCTTCTATTGAAATTTATGTGTTGTGGTTTTTCTTGAACTTTTTGCTTGTTGCTTTTTTCTTTGCTTCTTTATATTTAATTTAATTTAATAATATTTTTTATATTTATTTTTTTCAGATTTTTTTTGTTCAGTTTTTAATTTGTTATTTGTTATTCAATCACATTGCGGCTTTAGTTGAATAATTTGCTTTTATTTTTTATATATAGTATGTATATGCTATGAATCAATTGAGGGTGCGGTGAAGGAGGGGGGGGTCGGGGGAGTCCATTCACTTTTAAGTTTGTCGCTGTTTTTTGCACTTTAGCACGCGCCTAAATTCAATTTGCGATTTCAAGTTGCATTTCGCGTGCTGGCTATTCGCTCTGTAAACGTGTGTGTATGTGTGTGTGTGTGTGTGTGTGTGTGTGTGTGTGCGAGTGTGCGCTGCCTACATATGTATTAATAATGTGCTACTAAAACCCAGCAAATGCGATGCTGGCCCGCGAATTGACACCAACACTTGAGCATGTCTCGCCCAGACAATGAACGTTGCGATATGTGTGTGGCATGGGGCATGGGGCATGGGGCACGGGGCATGGCAAATGAGAGCAGCTCCAGTGACAGGCGACAAGTGACAGCGACAGCGACAGCGACAGCGAAGCGAAGTTGAAACTTAAATAAGCCAGCAACACAGAATGCTCTGTGTCAGATATAATGTAACTATATACGGGGCACTTGAAGCTCCAAGCCAACCCCCCACCCCTCAGCTACCTCCAATCTCATGCCCCACTCCCAACTCCCAAGTTCTGCTCCAGCTGCAGCGAGTGCCAGTCCCGACTTCTCCTCCGCTTTTGTATCAGATAACCATGGCAGTGCGAGACTTAGCCGACTCTTCAGGGATATTAAAGATGAGTTCTTGCTTCAGTTTTGTGTATTGTGTGTTGTGTGTGTGCCAATTGTTCAACGTGGCAGCTTTATGTCTCTATTGATATGTCGTCGACTGCGTTTGGCGTCTGTCAATGAACAACTTTAAGCACAAACTGTTGCAATTGCTGAATTCAGTTTGCTCTAAGCCAAAGCTAAGCTGAGAGTAAGCGTAAGAGAAGTTGTTTCTCTGCCTGTCGAACTATCAAAATTCTGAAGAATACAACAATTTAAGTACAAACTGAAACACTTCGAAGAAGGCACACAAAGGCAGAGAAAACCCAGTTAAATTCAAATATTTTGAAGACATAAAACTCAGCACAAAAATCAATGTTAAAGTGGCTTAAACACTGCCACATTCATCACAAATAAAATTGCATAAATAAGTGAATTGAACTCAATTAAATGTCTGTCAATTTATGCATTAAATTGCGTAATAAAATTAAAATTAAAGTAATAAAGCAGGCAAACTGATAAACATAAACAAATAAGAGTTTAATTAGAAATAAAACTACATAAAATTAGAATAGAAATGAAAATGCAATTAGCACATACAATTAAGCAATAAACTATATGAAAATAAGCCAAATAAAATGGAATAAAAAAGACATTTAATGTAAAATTAAAGAGAGAATCAATAAATCAAAATAAATTAAAATAAATCAAAATAAATCAAAATAAATGTACATTGTTTTTGTCACTGGCGAAAATAAATTTTAAACGCCAAATAAATTTGTGTAATTTATAATATTTGCAGCAGAAAAGTTTCCCAATGCAAAATGGCGAAAAATGCTAAAGCAATTTCAATTTAAATTCGTTCAACTTGATTTTCGAAGGCAACTCGAGCTGAAGTACTACTACATATAGATAATTGAATAAGCGCTGAATTCACAAGTTGATGGACTCATCAGCATAACTGGATGTGCTTGCATTAATTTCATTTCGAGTTGAAATCAGGAAAAAAGCATTTCTTGATTTATTTTGCATTTTGATTTGATATTTTTTATGTTTTCTCTCGTTTGCCTGGTGTTAAAATGACTATTGAGGACTTCTGCATGGCATGAAATATTGATAAAAAAAAAAACACTGCTTTTAACTGTGTGTGCGTGTGTGTGTGTGTGTGTGTGTGTGTGTGTGTGTGACAGTTTGCTGCGGACTTTGAAAGGATAAACGCATTTGCACGTAGCATTGGAAGTTGATTTGAAATTGAATTTTAAACAAGAATAAACAAGTGACAGAGAATAATAGAAGCGTAGCTGGAGAATTGAGAGCGAGAAAGAGAGAGAGAGAGAGGGAGAGGAAGTGACAGCTAGAGAAAGCCAAACAAAATATGACGAAGGCAATTTTTCTGGAGTTGACCCAAGCCTTTGATAAGCACAGCGAGTAACACAAAGAACACTAACAACAACAGCAACAACAACAACAATAGCAACAACAATAAGAACAACAAGAACAACAACTACACTACATGACACAAGCAATATGTGAGAAGCAGCGTCTGATTGTAGCTGGGATAGGGCAAGGGTCACGGTCAGGGACTGTAGATTGTAGGCAAACTAAAATAAAGAAAAGGGGAACGGGGAAAGGGAAACTGGGCATCTATAAACCAAATGTGCGCACTGATTGCTGCTGCTGCTGTTGTTGTTGTTGTTGCTGTTGTTGTGGTTAAAGTTGCCTTTGTTAGCTGCCAATTTGCCTAAAAGTTTGCACAGAGATTTAATACGTTTTGCGGCAAATGGTCAATTGATACGGGTCAAGAGATGCGGCGCGAGCACAGTGGACAGAGCACACAGAGTACAGGCATTGGCAGGAGGGGAGAATTCTCGCATTGTGAATCTGAAAAGTGAAACGTTTCTGTTTGTTTTTATGCGTTTGCTACGTGATTTAATTAGCCTGCATCGCTGGCAATTAGAAGCGCCTGCTAAAAGGCATTTGTCTATGGCTAATTGCCAGGCATTATTAACATATTGCAGCCGAAAGCGTTACCAAAACGTGAAGACTTGCCAGCTTCTCGCACGTACACAAAATGGAGGGGGGAAACTGGGAAAATGCCGAGCGATAAGCGCTCTGCTAATATGCGAGAGTAAGACGGCCCAAGCGACTCGACTAGCAGCTACCCTTTGCTAACTTTTAGTTGTGCACTTTTTAAGCGCAAAGTTTCCAAATTGCTTAACTTATTAGAAGCATTAATATGGCCACTTTCACACAGTTTGTCGTATGAAACAGAAAGTACATTTCACACCAAATGCAGAGCACAACAGATTTCAAGACAATCCCAAATAAATAAGGTAGCAAATCAGCATGCAGACAACGAACTACGAGTTGTGAGTTGTGAGTTCCGAGTTGCGTTTGTTCTTGGTCGCAGCACAAGACCAGTTCTTTTTTTTTGTTGGATTTTGTATCGTTTTAGTGCCCAGCAGCAAATAAGAAGCATAAAAAAGTGAGGCAAAAAACAAAGCAGAGAAAGACGAGAGTTGCGTGTTGCGAGATTTGCCCGGGGGCGGATTTGCCTGGCAGTGGCAATCAGCAAAGCAGACCAAACCAGAGGCCAAAACGCAAAGATTTGCTTGGCTTTGGCTGCAGCAGCAAGCGAAATAACAAGGAAAAAAAACGGCAATGGAAACACTGGCAGCAGCAATTTGCTACATTTATTTAAACAATCTCCGGCAGCAGTCGGCAGGCAACAGGCAAAACCAAAGAAACCCAATTTTGATTGAGGCATTTGCTGGGAAATGGATCAGATGGCGATTTGACTTTGATTGGGAATACTCTCTCTCTCTCACTCTCTCTCTCTCTCTCTCTCTCTCGCTCTTTATCTATCTTTCTATGTGTCTCCCTATCTTACTGATTGAACAGGTTGCTTTGCCAAATCCCCTGCATATCCACTTGCCAAAGTTCTTTTCCATTGTCGCAACATGTCGTATACTTAATAAAATGAAACTCTTCTCTTCTCTTGGGGTAGCATTTTCATTTGAATTTCCTTAAATGCTTTCCATTGTTAAAACTCTTTAATTTAGCCAACATATATTTATCTGTTTATATATTTATTTATTTATTTATATATCTATATATTTATATATTTATATATCTATATATTTATATATTTATATATTTATATATTTATATATTTATATATTTATATATTTATATATTTATATATTTATATATTTATATATTTATATATTTATATATTTATATATTTATATATTTATATATTTATATATTTATATATTTATATATTTATATATTTATATATTTATATATTTATATATTTATATATTTATATATTTATATATTTATATATTTATATATTTATATATTTATATATTTATATATTTATATATTTATATATTTATATATTTATATATTTATATATTTATATATTTATATATTTATATATTTATATATTTATATATTTATATATTTATATATTTATATATTTATATATTTATATATTTATATATTTATATATTTATATATTTATATATTTATATATTTATATATTTATATATTTATATATTTATATATTTATATATTTATATATTTATATATTTATATATTTATATATTTATGTATTTATATATTTATTTCTTTTTACTTATGGAGCTTTTCTCAAACAAAACGCAGCATTGTAAAATAACTTTGTGATTTATATCTGTCAATATATTTTTACGTATATATTTTGTTTAAATAGTTGAAATATATGCATATTTATGCCAATATTTGGAATGCATAATTGGCAATAACAATTATTTATGTGTATTTGAAACATTGAAACATTGAAATGCAAAATATATTCAAATGTCTTGTCTCGTCTTGGCTTTGTCTAAGTTTGTCTACAATTTGTCTGCATTCATTGTGCATACGAATATAATTATTGCGCTATTTGATTTATTTATTTTATCTTATACTTTGCTTAATCTATAGTTGTTTTAATTTGCAAACTACGCCTACAACTAGTTGTATTGGCAGTAGAAGTTAAAGCTGCGTTGAGCGGAGTTTGAATTGTTATTATAATTAGTTTGAAATTTCTATGAAATAAATAATTTAGTTCTATTACTCAAATAGATGTAACTAAATATTTGTTTAGATATTTTTACTGCTGTGCATTCTATTTTATTTTATTTTATTTGTTTACCAAATAGTTATAATAGCAATTGATAGCTGTTTATTTGGTTGATAATTTTATTATTTCAAATGGAAGTGCAAATTTGGATTATGTTTGTGGGCTCTTTAAAAATGAACTCGCACTATTTGGTTGCTTATCACACACTCTGCGCTGCTGACACTTTGATTTATTTGTTTATTATTAATTTTATATTTATTTATATTTGTTTAATTTATTGAGCAAACAATTAAACGTTGTCGCAGCTGTCGCTTGTTGAAACGCAACAACAAAAAACCAAAAAAAAAAATTTAAAAAAAAACACACGAACTTGAAACCACAATGGGGCGTGGCACACACACACTCACACACGCACACACACACACTCACATAAGGTACACTCAATGCAATGACTGCAATTGTATTTACAGAGTAATTTGCATAGCGCGCAAAATTCAAACGGCCGACGATCGACAACCGACAAGGAACAGGACGACGAAGACACAGACTCAGACGAAGACTCAGACGAGGACGAGGACGTGGACGAGGACGTGGGGCGTAGTTGATGTTTGGCTGCTGCTCGTTTCGCGTTTCGCGTATCGCGTATCGCGTATCGTGTGCGTTGCGTGCGGCACTGCGACTGCAGCAGTTGGCGTTGTGAGCATAACTGAGACTGTCGCGTCGGACAAACGCACATGTGGCATGTGGCCAGGCGGCGGACGGCGGCACGTTATCACAGCATGCGGCAGGCAGTTGTGAAAGCTCTGTTGCGTGGCATCTGCATGGGAGCTTTTTTCTTTGTGGCATGCAAGCTTAGCCGCTGTGGCAGCCATCACGTGGCAACTTCGATGGAATGCGGCGAGCAAAACAAAAGGACCAACAATTCAGCGCGACAACTTTCTCAACTCATCGGCTCACGTACACAGCCATGTGCCACGTGCCACGTGCCACATGCCACATGCCACATGCCAATTGGCAATTGCCTAGTGTCTAGTGCCTCGTGCCACGTGCGTTGTGCCAGCTGCCACACATGTCAACGGGGATCTCTGTGGACAGCGTCGGTTAACCAAGCCGTTGATCAAGCACTGCGCATTGCGCATACGCCACGTTTCCATTGGGGACATTTGTGATTTGATTGTGGCCATCAGCTGGGGCAGCTGCCCTGCCACGCCCACGCAAAACTAAGCAAGGAAATATGAAAATGTATGCAAAATTCTATGGCACAAAGGCCCCTTTATGCCAAATGTGAAAGAGCCAAGCCAGTTGGCCAAATACAAACATGAATGTGGCCAAGACCAAAGGCAATGGCAAATTCAAAGTGAAAACCAATGCCAAAGGCAGAGTGTCACTATGGCCATTCAGCATTTACAGCTTGGAGCTTGTTGTCATGCTGGATAAGCAGTTTTGCTCTTGAGCTGCGTCGCTGCGTCAACAGTTTCCAAGTCAATTGAAAAACATTTCCCAACTCACACGCAAAGTTCTTGAAGCAGCAAAACTTTAAACCAAACTGAAAACTCGTAACTCGAGAAGCAGAGAAAGATAGAGAGAGAGAGAGCGAGTTAAAAAGAGAGAGAACTCAGCAACAGGCCATAAATTTTGTCGAGTTGGCTTTTTAAATTCAGTGCGAATAGGAACAAAACTTCTCTCTTCTCTCGTTGGCCGTGCCACATGGCGTATGCTCAACGCTCTGCACTGGACACTGCAAATGATTTATGTGCTCCAAAGGATGCTCTAGCAATAACACACACAGTTCTTGGCTTGGCAGTTGATTTCATAGTTGTTGTTGTTGTTGTTGTTATCGCTGCTGTTGTCAGTTATTGCAAGTTGTTGTATTGTGTGGATTGCATTGTAAGCTTAGCATTCATAGCAAAGCTTTGCACTTGTCACTGCGAAAAGCTTCAACTTACAAGCTCCACACAGCTTAAAGCTTAACAACTGACAGTTGTCGAAAAGCGCTTCAGAGATGTCGGCTAGTTGCCATCCTTGATCAGAGCAAATTTGTATTTAAAGAGAAGTTCAACTGCGTTTCACTTTAGTTAATAAGTTAATAAGTTAATAAGCTCTATTAGTGTTGCCAAAAGGATGCCAAAGTACTCAATGCTATTGGCAGCGTTGCATGGTTTGTGACCTGGCTAATGGAGAATAACTTGGATTGTGCTTTGAGACGTTAATGAAAGCTCTTCAATTTCGTATTTGAAATTTACAAAATTCAAACTGATTTTGAGAGAAAGACTTGGCAAGACGAGACGTTCACGATTTGTCTGCTTGAGTACAACGAATGGAAAGAGTTTTCAAACGCTGCAGTCGAGTGTGCTCAACAATGAGCTACCATGCAACCTCTATTATTGCAAGCACTAGATGGCGCCAGTGGCGCTGCTCCACTTGAGCATAGTCGACTGTAGGAGACTCTGTACATAGTGTGTAGAAGCTATTTGAAATGAAGAGACAGTTTATACAAATGTAGTGCAAATAATAATTAGAAATAATAATATTATTAAAATATTATGCAAATAATAATTAGAAATAATAATATTAATTTATACATTTAAAAATTATAGCAAATAATAATTAGAAATAATAATATTAATTGATACACTTACAAGTTATACAAATGTTATGCAAATAATAATTAGAAATAATAATATTAATTTATACATTTACAAATTATAGAAATATGCAAATAATTATAATTATAATAATTATAAATTATAATAACAATTTATACATATTGTTCTTAAGATTTTAAATCGTTGAAATAAAATCAATTAATTTATTTACTTTGAATAGTTTCCCTGCATTTAAAAATTATACAAATATTATGCAAATAATAATTAATAAATTATAATAACAATTTATACATATTGTTCTTAAGATTTTAAATCATTGGAATTACATAAATTAATATATTTACTTTGAATAGTTTCCCTGCTTATTCAGAGCATCTGCTATGCAAATGTTCTTGAAATGCGTTTACTTCAATTTCCCCGCTTTGCATGTACTACAGGGTATCAAAACACAAAGAATAACGTACAAAATAGTAGAAAGAAATGCAATCGTATCTGCAAAACTATTCACAACAATTTGCACACAGTATAACCAGAAACATTTCGCACTTAGATTAAGGCATAAGAATAAGTGGAAAAGTGGCAATTGGGGAAAATGAAAATTGCATTAGGAAAATAGGCAAAATGCCGGGCTAAATTACAAAATATCTTAGTCAAGAGAGAGAGCAAATATATTTATTGGTTGTAACACTTTTCAGAGTTAAATTTAAATACCAATGCAACGATTTGGTTGATGATAAAGTGAATATACTCTGGTTGAGTACGAGCTGCACTCGCTATGGTGTAATCGGTGTAAAAAACTTGAAAATTGACAATTTAAGAATTTTACGAAAATTCATGAAATGATTTGTTTGCTGTTGTTGTTGTTGTTGCTGTTGATGTTGTTGTTGTTGCGGTTTGTCGTCAGTTTGCATTTTTTACGGTTTGTTGTCTGCTGTGTTTGGCATTTCCTTCTTGTGTTGTGGAATTTTCAGTTATTACGGTATTTTTGCTACTTTTCACAAGCTGCGCACAATTCCCCAAAGGTGCAACGAGAAAATGAATTCAAGCGTAAGTTGAACCGAAGGCTGTGTGTGTGTGTGTGTGAATGTATCTGGGACAAGGGGGATTGATGGTTGTTGCCGTTCTGCGTCTAACGAATTCATCAAGAGCGCAATACACAACGCACACAAAAGATGAAGAAAAATGGCAACCTAAGGCCAAGACGCCCTGGGTAACAGTAATAGCAACAGCAATAGCAACACCTACACACACACACACACACACACATACATACACCCACAAAACTCAGATAAACGACGCACAGCTAAGGAAATCTCTTGTTGCGGTGGCTCATGAACGTTTGGCGGATGCAAAAGGCGAATGCGGATGCGGTTGGCGGTTGGCGGATGCGAATGCGAGTGCGAGTGCGGATGCTGTGGGCGGCCGGATGTGTTGACAGGCACACGGCATTGCTGGCGTCTCCATTGGACTTATGGCAAATGCATTTGTTGTGTGCAACAAGCTGTCACTTGCGCTGCTGCTGTTGCTGTTGCTGTCAGCGTCGAAGTGGCCGCCTCCACACACAGATCGCACAGCCATCTCGCTCACACACTCACTGTCTCGCTCTCTCTCTTTCTCTCTCTCTCTTTCTCACTCATCAACGTTCCGCTTGTATTCCCATTTCGCATTTAATCTGCGATTTTGATTACATTTCATTTGGTAATCCCCATTGCAATTTACAATTACAACTCAGCTGCACCAAATGCTCAAGATGACAATGGATTATAGCCGCATTTTCAGTTACGAAATTGTGATCAAAACCAAAGAGAGAATTCACAACAAGATGCGGCAAGAGAATCCCAGTGAAAGACAACTGCAAATGAAGTAAGAAATTAAACATGAATTAGGTAACTCAAGAGGCAGCCCAAGCGTAAACTTCAATCACCACTTCAACTTGTGGGTAAACTTAAATTTTGTTTCTGTTTTTCTCTTCACGTCCGCAGCAGCTGTTGGCCAAAACTAATCGGACAGTTGCAACTAAAGTGTTAACTTTGATTTAAAGATTGAACAAACAGCAGAGGAAATTGCAGTAAGCAACTTGGAAAGGGAAGTGAAGTGAAGTGAGAGTTGAGTTAGGTAATATAGCACCTGTTTGTGCATTCCATAAGAATATTCGATTTCTGCTTGTATCGATAAATTCAAGTATAAGCCAAGCAGATCGCAGTCGAGCGCACGCGACTGTGTTATACCCTGTACAACGTTTAGATATTTAAACTGTTCGATTAGTTTTGAAAGTGCATTATTCAAGCGATTGTTGAGTTCAGAAATACAGGGTATACTTAGCTTGCAAATAGTTGAATCGACTTGCGGGGAAGAGAGAGGGGAGGTGTGCAAAATTTGAAATAAGCTCAATCTGCTTAGTGAATAGAGGGAAATAAATGCCAAGTTATAATTTGTAGAGACTGCCAGAGCCGTTACACAAAGTGAGTATACCCCCTGTGCAGGGTATAATGTAGAGTTGAAGTCATTGTAATATATTTATACACAAATCTCTCATGTAACTTGGAACTTGGTTGTGAGTAGAACAAGTCGTTTGGGACTTGTGCGTCACAAATGTGAAATAGAGCCAAACTAATTTGTGAAGGATGTCAAACAATAACATGGCAATACAATTGCTAACTGTGTTGCTGGCCATTTGCCTCACAGTGCGATGCAGCGTGGGCATCGGAGAGGATGAGGATGAAGCGCTGCTTCATTCATTCAATACAGATGGGCAGGAAAGCGACACAATGCTGGATGGCTGCGTCATGCCAGGGGCATTGAGATACGTGGAACCGGAGGCACAGATGCAATACCAGTCGGAACGTCACGTCCCAAAGAGCAGCAACAATTATCCGAGTAAGGTCTTTGAGTATGGGAATCGAGCACGCATTTGCCCGGCCGAGAATACCAAAGATTCCAGCTATGAGAAGCCCAGAAGCAAGCCGAAAATCCCAAAGGAGGAAGACTACGATGACGATGAGGAGGCAAACGATGAGAGCTACGACAACAATGACTATGATGATGAGGAGTTTATCACGCGGGTTTCCAACATACTTCGATCCCTCCACGAGAATACCAAGGCAATGTGCACCGAGGTTAGAGAACTCGAGTCCGGCATCTTCCCAGAGAAGTCAGCAACATCAACGAAATGCAAAAGTCCAAAGCACAAGAGACCCAAGAAGCTAAGCAACGTGATGCTCAAGGAGGACTACTACTCCGATGTGGACAATCCTGTGATGCACTACGCGATCATCAATGAGAATGAGAAGCCAAGAAGTCCACATCCCTCAAACCGTGTGGAGAACCTCAGCGAGGACAACGAGGCAGCAGAGGGACAATCCGATGAGGATATTCGCACTGAGCTAACCTATCGAAATCAGCAATTAGATCGCATTCCCCTAGTGGATCTCCAGCTGCCGTTCATGGTGCCATCTGCCAGTCTATTGGCGCCTCTGCTCAATCGTCGAGCCTGGTCGCTGGACGGGCCCAACTACATGGAGAGACGTCGCTATCTGCACGCCCTCAACGAGCTGCGACTCGCCAGAGCCATCCAGGAGGCAGCTGCGTCTCGTTATCGCCACAAGCAGCGCAACAGCGAGTTCCAGCAGCATGTGGATGAGTTCAAAGAGAATCTGCGGCGTCTCGTCTCCAATCGAGCGGTCATCGAGCGACGGGTTAACGGGCTGCTGGATGGCATTCATAATCCAATTGCCCACTAACTTGGCCCTCTTCAATGTTGTCCCCTGCAAAGTTGCTTGTCAAGAAATTCGCTGGAAGCACCTAGTTTTTTAGACCCTGTACCCCAACGGCGGCAGGGGCTAATTAGTTTTTGTGAATGTTCACAGTCATTTATATTTAAATTAATTAATTTATATTCAATATTTATCGTTTTGATATCGATATCAATATCGATAATATTTGTAGTTTAGTAATTAAAATTATCAAAATACTTTTGTTATAGAGAGCTGTACAGGGTATTTTTGTGTCGCGTGCGCTCGACTGCTACGCTTGTTTTTGATATGCATATATAAATGTTTGCTTACTTCTCTTTCTTAATATTATTATATTTGTAACTTAATAAGCAGTAAGCCGGGTCTTTTACAGTCGAGCAACTCGACTGTAGCTCTCCCGCTTGTAGGAAATATCAATTTGATGACTTGGACAGTCCAGACTTTCAGCCTTAAACATTTGTTTGTGCTGACTAAGACTGTCTAAGCAGTTCAAATATTTATTATGCCCTGCATAAGAAGTGGTATCGACATATGCATGCATTAGTTGCTGCCTGCATCTAGATATATAGGTAATATAAATATGTATATTTATTGTTTTTGCTTGTTCTCAAAACTCGTTACCAAAGTTATCGCTAGAAAGGCTTCATGTATTTTGCACAAGCAAGAGAAACTTGTTTAATTAAGAATAAATTTCAAAAAGTGTTTAATTTTGTTAACGAAAATTAAAATAAAGTTTGTTTTCCATAAAGTTGTAGAGTTTTTTGTTAATGCTTTTATGCTCCTTCTGGGTATAAGAAAACAACGCTTTGCAATTGAAATAGTTTTCTTAACTTATGCTTGCACAACTTTAAAAGGATTTCTTTATCCTTTTTTGCATTGCGCTTAATTGAGTCCTTAATGAAAATGGTGTAGTAAACTAAAAAGTATTGAGTCGACCACATCTCTTAGATACTTCATTAAGCAACTTACTAATCTAACAAGTCAGGCAGCTACAGTCGGGGGACGACTGTGGGAGACTCTATACTAATCGGGGAAAGCAAAAAATTAAGTAATATATATTATGATTAACTTTAATAAATACTTTTTATATCATTTTGTCGCCGCTCGAATTCGCTTCCTATTAAGCAAATATAAAAGTAAATTTAAATGCCATATACTACGCATATAAAAATTAAATTGATCGGGACTCGAACTCGCGATTCCTTGATTGACATTCCAACGCTCTATGCACTGGGCCACCGATGAACGACTTCGGCGTGTTGTCACCTAATTTGGTTACTGTAGCTCTTATAGTCTCTGAGATCTAGGTGTTCATACGGACGGACAGACAGACAGACGGACAGATGGACATGGCCATATCGTCTCGGCTTTTGATGCTGATCAAGAATATATATACTTTATAGGGTCTGCCACGCCTCCTTCTGCCTGTTACGCACATTTCGCTTTCGTCAAACCTAGCAGACTATGTACTTATTAAGTACAGAGTCTAATAAGTATTGAATTTGCAATTCCTAGTAGGCTTCACATTAGACTCAACTAGCTTTAGTATTACATCACATCTACATCACTCACATCATTTCCAGATAGAGTTCTACTTCGTAATACTGTCGCATTATGAAGTATAATAATATATTTCTGACCATTGGGCTCGTCGCTTTGGCTGGTGTCAGCTTGGCCAAGACCCACGCCTTGAGGGACGCCTTGGACCCAGCTGCGTTTGATGATAACTTTGACGGTAAGAGCAATCGGCTCTTGGAGAAGGATGTGTCTCCTACTCATGGTTCGGCTGCTATCGAGGCTCTCTATGATGGAAAGCGACAAGTGAAACATAAGAAAACCCTTCAGAATGAGCAAGACATGTATGAAATGGACGATGATCTGTACGTGGAGGTGGAACCCGATGTCCAGGCGGATAGTGAGGCCGAGGATTATCCACCAGTTGATCCCTCACAACAGATCCCAAGTAAGCAATTGAATATGAAAGATTTTATGAAACATTTGGACCTGCAGCTGATCCCGAAGAAAGCAAAACAGCGACAGCACAACCATCACAAGCATGAACTAAAGGATCAGGATTTCGACATGAAAGCATTTGGAAAGGACGACGAGCAGACACAGTAAAGTGCAGCAAGGCACTTTGCCTGCATTCAAATATATATTTTATGTTAATAATAATACTACAAAAAAATACCAATAAAAATGTCATTTTGCCTTGTGAGTCGATTTAATAATTTCCGGTTTTTTGCAGTCTTCTTTCAACTGCTCCAAATGTAACGTTTATTGGAGCAGGCCTCATAATTTTAATTATACGCTCGATCGGACGCCTCTTGAGAGTTTAAATCAGGTAAAGGATTTAGGAATCCTTCTTGATCATAACTTGAGATTTGATCTGCATATTTCTTATACTGTCATTAAGGCTACTCAAGTACTTGGGTTCATCAAACGATGGTCTAAGGAATTCGACGACCCTTATACGACAAAACTACTTTATATTTCTCTTGTTCGGCCTATTCTGCGATGCGGATCTTGTGTGTGGTCTCCCCAATATCTCGTACACCAGGACAAAATAGAGTCTGTACAAAAGAAGTTCTTACTTTTCGCGCTTCGCGGCTTTAACTGGGTTGCTGGTATTGACCTGCCCTCTTATTCCAGTAGACTCTTGCTAATCAACCTGTATTATTTATTGTCAAACTAATCAATAGTGAAATTGACTCCTCTATGTTATTAAATAGAATTAATTTCCCTGTTCCTTCTAGACCTACTCGCAACTTTATGCCTCTTGCTTTTAATGAATGTACTACTAACTACGCTCTGCTTGAACCTTTTCGAGTATTCTGTGCTGATTATAATAAACTTGTTCATGTATTCAGCTCAGAGTCCTCTCTTCCCAGTATCAAGTTGCTCATCCTAAACTATTTAGCTAGTATACACTAACTACATTTATATACTTTGTGATCTGATTGGGTTTTTCTAGGTTTTCCCCAATCCCCGCAACAAATGTTGGATCAATCAACGCTTTTTTGATTTCCCCAGATTTGAAATTTGAAATTTAAATTTAAATGTAAACTTAAATTAATCTTATTTTAAACTTAAATTTTAAACTCATTTTTACACTTAAATTTCATTTGTAATTATTTTTAATTTAATTATCATTAGTTTGATTTTCTACTTGGGTCGACTGCTGTTAGTCGACGTTAAATAAATAAATAAATAAATAAATAAATAAATAAATAAATAAATAAATAAATAAATAAATAAATAAATAAATAAATAAATAAATAAATAAATAAATAAATAAATAAATAAATAAATAAATAAATAAATAAATAAATAAATAAATAAATAAATAAATAAATAAATAAATAAATAAATAAATAAATAAATAAATAAATAAATAATAATAAATAAATAAACTTTTGTGGCTCAATTTGGGTGAGTTTATATTGCAATTTAAATAGTTTAAAATTGCATTTGACAATTTTGAGCAATTCAACAATTTAGCATTCACTGCGATGGCTTAACCAAGACATGTAGAATGACTTTCGGGTAACTTTTCAGCAAGAACTTGTGAAACAAACTGAAAAGTAATTAAGTGAAGTTTCTCATACAATATATCTGCTCATAAATAATTAGACATTGTAAGACAACACTATCAATGTCAAAAGGCTTTGGCCAGGCAATCAGTCAGTCAATCAATCAGTCAATTGTTTCAGTTGTCATGAGTTTCAGTTGAGTCCCTTATGCATTTAAGTAACCGATTTGTAAGTCGTCCAACTGTCAGTTAGTCTGACGCTTTTGCTCTGACACGACACGACAAATTGGCGTTGACGTTGTCAAGTTCTTCTGCGAAATTAGTGCATCAACTGGAGCAGCAGGACGACCATTCAGATTGATATGCCAAGCCGCAGAGATGCACTCTGTGTGTGTAGTCTACTAGAAGTGGGTGTGTGTGAGTGTGTCTCTCTGTGTGTGTGTGTGTGTGTGTGTGTGTGTGTGTGTGTGTGTGTGTGTGTGTGTGTGTGTGTGTGTGTGTGTGTGTGTGTGTGTGTGCTCAACTGCCAGCGAGAACAATGAAAAAGGATTCAAAGCGACGGCGGCTGTGAATGTAACAGCCTTGCATTGTCCCCAAAAGGCGCATGTGTGTGGGAGTGTGTGTGTGTGCGTGTGTGTGTGTGTGTGTACATCTGTGTGTGTGTAAGTGCATGAGTGGGCGTTCATGTTTGCCAGCTTGCCGCTTGAGTTCTTTGGAAATCGCTCAAAGCCATTTTCAAATTGTTTTCGCAATCACAACAAAATCGATTTGTAAATATTCGCTATTAACTTAAGCTTTACATCGCAGTTACCACGCCCACTCGGCACACACACCCACATACACACACATACATGACATGGAGTGTCCTTTTGTCAACGTTGTCGAGGTCCTTCGGCCTCAGTCTTGCCATGCTGCCCTGCATTTTATATGCTCTACTGACAATTACATTCAGGCGACAGCTTAAATTTCATTGCCGACTTCAAGGAGGCGAGAAGACGTCAACATTTTGTCTAGCTTACGCATGGATATTGTGATTTATTTGTGCTGATAAACGCGTATTCAAAATCGATTTATAAACCCAAATGTTTTGCTAAGCCAACGCCCTTTGTCCCGATTGTCCCTTGTATCAGCTTCTGTTTGCCGAAGCTTATTGTTTTTATTATGGATTTGATTTGAGCTCAAAGACGCAGCAATTGTTTTAAGCTTTCTGTATTCTGTTTTCTGTATTCTGTATTCCGTTGTCTTTAGCTCATAGAATTCACGCACAGCATGACAAAACATAATCCAAGAAAATCATCAAATTGTTCAGAATTCCTTACCAACTGGACTTGTCTCCCATGCGAAAGGCGATACAATGACAAGACAAATAATAATGATAGCATTTATTTTGCATTTCTTTGCACAAAAAGTTAATTCAATTGTAATCAAAGTGAACACAATCATTTGATGGAAAGAGTACGCAATTGTGATTGCATTCGATTTATTTGTATATTAATTGCACGAGATTTTTATAGAAAACAATTCAATAAAAAGGAAACAATTTTAAAGGCATTCAAGAAATTCAGGAATTAAGGAATTTCTTCTGCATTTTCATATGACAATCTATTGCTAATTGATGTTTATTTGCAGAATATTGTGTTCATTATATTCAGTCTCAGAATATGACAACTTCTTGTGTATTTATACACAAACACACACATATATAATATATGCACACACACTAATAATGACTTCATGGGAAACCTTTCTGCATTGCCAAGCACAATTTAACCTAATTAAGTCGTAGAAATTCCAGATTCATTATTTCATTCTGATGGATTTCCCATGTGAGCACATAGAGCAGCTTTTATAGTATTTCAAATGAATTGAAATTAGCACTTTTATAATTTATAATATAATTATATTGCAAACATTAAGTGTCAAGCCACTTGTAATTCGCATTTCACATAATCGATGTTTAAAATGCATTTTATGAATGCGGAAATTGTTATTAATTGATAATTCACATTACTACTTGGAATACTATTGATAATTATGATTTATGCTGCAAAAGTACTTGACTCTCAATTGGAAGAGAGTTAGTAAATACAGACGGAGAGACGGACAGACAGACAGACGAGCAGACGGACATGGCTATATCGCCTCGGCTGTTAATGCTGATCAAGAATATATATACTTTATAGGGTCTGCCACGCCTCCTTCTGCCTGTTCCGCACATTTCGCTTTCGTCAAACTTAGTAGACTATGTACTTTTTAAGTACAGAGTCTAAGCAGTTGAACAGTTCTCTATAATATAAGTATTTCCCAAACGATACGACACATTT
Organism: Drosophila macrospina; assembly: GCA_035042075.1. Lineage (NCBI taxonomy): Eukaryota > Metazoa > Arthropoda > Insecta > Diptera > Drosophilidae > Drosophila > Drosophila macrospina. The sequence continues at coordinate 1,145,340 of JAWNLW010000587.1, read as the reverse complement.
GCAGTGACAATCCCTCAAATCGAACGCCACTTAAGCTGAGCAATCAGGTTAGATACGTTAAGCTTGTTTGCACACCAAAGCTGAGTGCTACATCACTCGCACTCATGTGCTGGCCGCAACGAACAAAGCGCAAGCAGTTAAATTTTCTTTCTTTCTGAATATCTTTCTTATTTATAAAACGAACTTGATAAAATGTTTAGCATTGCTTCTGCGTGGTATTCTCATGTAGAAGGAACTACATTGAGAACTCCGGCCAAATTGGTATCCAACATTTGAAATAAACTTGATCTGCGGAGGGTATAGGGGAAGCTTGCTGCCAAATTTGGTGTCTCTAGCTCTT